>JBBPQV010000534.1:0-18994 GCA_038092675.1 Boletus rufocinnamomeus
GCACAATTTCCTGTTCATTAACCAACAATCCCATCACAGGTACTGTCGCTTTTGCGCGGGTGTAGTTCTTGTGTACATGTCAAATCTGGTATCGTCACCAGGTGCACACTTTACTTACCTAGGCGTGGATTGCAAGTCGACGTAGCCTCGTGCGATGTATTGTGGTGGCACACATGCCCTCATCTGGGCATTAGAAAGCCCTGGGTCTAGATGGCCTCGAGGACGCCACCATATTCCCACAGGCGTCGGTCTACTGTATGCCGATACTCACATGGCTTTGAGGCTGATAGGGCACACAAGGTCCGTTCATAGATCCATTAATGGCAGTGTGGTGTATAAGGCCGGCGTACGGAAATGCTCTGGTCTTGATGTCGAGGACAACTAGTTTATTGACGCTTAGAATGTACAGACAGCGGAACCCCCTGAAGTTAGGACCGAGTTGGTAGGGTCACGAAGATATCTGCGATGCTCTGGACGTCAGCGAACCCCTGTCAGAAGCATGATACAGTTGTGGAATCGAGTCTCACTCGAATGGTCAAAACCACCGAACCATCGCCGGGCCTTTTGAGACGACTCAGTCGCATGCGAGCCACAATACTCCGGTTAGGTATGGGCAAAGTGTAGGCGAGCTAAACAAGCCTACGACAATTGTCCACTCGCTACAAGCGAGATTGTAATCACAGTTGTTCTCAATGGCTCCCATTTCTCCTTGGGAAGAAAAAACAACGGAATATTTAATCGCCTGGATCTTTCCTCCACTCAGGGTGGAATATAGCACTATCACCATTCTGTCCCCTCAGGGCGACATTTTCCCTGGATCTGTAACATGCATCCAGTTTGCGTGGGTATACCCCAAGATTGGTATTCAAGCGAGGCATCTTCGAAACACATGTCAAAGTGACCCCACACCTTCATTATAAACGTTGGCTAATAGCTAGGCTCCAACGCGGGATATGATTGAGATAACACTGCACTTGCTTGCTTTCAGTAACAACCACTGTCTGCGGGGATCGGTTATTCAGATGATATTCTCGTGAGCTTGGGACTATTAGTAAAAATATTGGGGGGATATTTTCGATCTTTGCTAGTGACTCGTCCTCGATGCACAGCAATGGGCCGCTCTTGACATAGATGGCCAGGTCTTGCTAAAACTCATTGCTTTCCCGCTTCCTTGAGCATGCCGTCAGTTCCCTCACGGTTTCAACCTCAGCTCTGTTGGAGAATCAGCAGCGGCACTTACCCCGACTCTTGACGGAGTCGAAGCTTAGCGGGGCTGTCCGCTGGCCCATCGACACCGCTGCCTCTCTGATGGCGTCTGATGGCCGTATGCACGAATGAGAATTCGAGTGTCAGATTGGTTCATGGCCGGCGTCGTGACGTGTTCTGGGAACTTCCGCATGTCTTCCCCTCGGACCTTGTCCACGATGAGAATAGCGATCAAGAAGAATGGATGTATATCTCTGCGCGGCCCTGACGCTCGAGGGGTGACGAAGAATATAGATATATGGTTGCCTCGAAAGAGAACGTCGTCCCCTGTGGAACCAAATACTGAATTGTAGGGGGGCCATAGAAGCTCCTCGGGGAATTTCCTCCCGTGGCCTATTTCGACCTATGAATTCAGTATCACAACAACAACAAAAATTATCGGGTTAGACACAAGTTAGACACGTTCATCTTGCCTGACATAAAACGGGAACCGCGTAGCGGGAATGACAGCGTTGGAGACACTCTACCCACCCCTCCATGCAGATTAGCAGCGAAAACCAGTTCTTTCTCCCCGATTTGTTCTCGGTCTGCGCCCTGCAGAAGGGCAATATCTTCCCTGGCGACTATGAGGCCATAGGCGCCGAATCCAAGGCTTGGATCAACGCGTTTAATGCCCTGACAGAAAGACAGCGCAACATTTTCAACAGGACGAACTGCGAATTACTATCAGCGAGAGCGTTCCCCTACGCTTCTGAGGAGAGATTCAGGATATGCTGCGATTGCCTCAATCTTCTCTGGACGATTGACGAAATCAGTGATGACCAGGATGGGCTTGGCGCAAGAAAAACAGGAGATATCTTCATCAATTGCTTGAAGAACCCAGAGTACAAGGACAACTCACCTCTCGCTCAGCTCACGAAAGAGTGAGGATTATTTATTGCTTCCTCCGACAACTGCTCAGGTTTTCGTAGCTTCCGAAAGCGTTTTTTCGAGAAACTACGCCCACGCTCAGTCAAGCGGTTCATCAAGCACTTCGAAGACTACATCGACGCCTTTGTCCTGGAAGCACACATTCGCGAAAAGGGCGATATTCTCGATTTCGCATCGTACCCTGCCCTGCGGCGAAACAACAGCGCAAACCACATTTCGTTCGATTTCGTGGCGTTTGGGCTCAACCTTGACCTGCCCGACGAGCTGTTTGAAGACCCTGGTTTCTTAAAGGTGTATTATTCAGCGGGGGACGTTATTTGGTGGTCCAATGTTTGTGCCTTGATATAGAGTATGACGTTCGCATATTGACTAGCACGACATCCAGGACGTGTACTCGTTCAAGATGGAACATAACAAAGGTCATGGTGGGAGTAATATCCTGACGATATTGATGCACGAGCGGGGAATGGATCTACAGACGGCGGCCAACTTCGTTGGGGAAGAATGCAAGAAGCTAATGGATGCGTACTTCGAGGAACGCAGGATTATGAGGTCGTGTGGGAGGGAGCTGGACGCTGACTTGGAGCGGTACTTCGATGCGCTTGGACAATGGGTAATTGCTAACATGGAGTGGTCCTTTGAAACGAAGAGGTACTTTGGGGAAGCTTTCGAAGAAGTGCGGAGGACGCGCCTTGTCAGGCTGTAGACTGGAGTCACTCGACTATTTCCCTCGGTACTATTGTGGACCGTGGCATACTTTGGTCTCCATGCGGACGTTTGTAGTACTAATACATGCATTAAGTCTCCTGCCGCATTCATTCCAAGGAGCAGAGGTGATGTCGGTATTGAACGGCATTCATCTGAATCATGCAGGGTAGATCTACTGTGGAGTACTCAAAAATTGAGGGTGCATCATACATCGTCGTCACATCCACAGAACCTTGGGGTCGCTGAATGGTTCCCGGTGTCCTATCGCAATAAGTGCAACATAAACTGGGTAACACAAGTCACATGGATAACCTTACCATCGCTCGAGTTCCCCGTCCCATACATCGACCGTCCTCACACAGCACCAGGCGTCTGCGAAGAGGTGGGAGATGGTGCGTTACAATAAGAACTACTGTCTTGTGCGGTGGTGAGTAAACATACGATATCGCTTGAGGAGTGTAGAGGTCAATTATTGCACTCGGTAGGCAGAGATGGCAGAGGTGGTAAGGACGAGTGAGAATAAAACAGGTATGGATGAGGAGGCGATGGGATGAGCTGATTTGCGTTGTACATGACCACGATCGAACACCATAAAAACAACCAAGGATGGGACTGAGGATGTGGTGCAGACAGATGGATGAAGAACAGATGCGTGTAGGGAGTAACCGGCGCAAAGGAGTGGTCTACAGGGTGAAATAGATAACCGGTGGTAATCTGGGCTATAGTTCATTTGGAACATTGATAGAAAAGTACGGATGGTGCAGGGCTTCCCGCACAGTTATCCGTTGGGCGGGATCAAAAGCAAGTAATCGCCGCACGAGATCCAAAAAATGTTTGTTGATCTGGTCGCTGGGTGGTATAACCTCCTGTAAGTAAATGGAAATTAAGCGAATAGTGATAGGAAGCGTAAACGAAGAATTACCACGAGTGACTTGGTTGCACGAACATCCTTCTTGCTTTGCCGCGAGGCCTTGGGCTTGGGCCAGTCAAGCCGTGAACCTTCCTTAAAGAACTCTGGCTTCGACCGCGCCCCTGCACGCGCAAAACGATCGGGCATCTTTCCCATAACCGCTTCCATCATGGCCAGGTGCTCAAGATTATCGTGTGTTTGATAGAGTGCAACCCCGGTATAAAATTCGACAAGAATGCATCCCAATGAGTAAGCATCACACGGGTATGACCACCCCAAACCTAAAAAACAGAGCTCACGTAAGCAGAACGATGCACCTCGCGAACAAAAGAAGCGCACCAAGGATGATTTCCGGTGCTCGATAGTGACGTGTTGAAACAACCGTTGAATGATACTCTTCCTCGAACGTCGCAGAACCGAAATCTATGAGGCGAATGTCCGTGGATTGAAGTATCCGTTTCGTCCGTGGTGGAGCGTTCCGCTGTAGATGGAAATCTCATTACATCTAATTTGCGTGTCTAGGATGCGGAAGCCATTCACCTTTCCAGGCACGGGCGTAACAGCAAGCCTGTAGTCGTTGTGCACAAGTAAGATATTTTCCGGTTTGAGATCTGTATGAATCAAGTGGAGATCGTGCAGGACTAGAACGGCACACACGTGAGTTGTACCCTGATGCAGGAAGGTAGCAACCTACAAGCAACACTGCCAAGCAGTTGCCTGGCAAAAGATTGTATGTGGTACCGGGGGAACGGTGCAAATTCGTTCTCCTTCAAAAAGTCATATACACACATGCCCAACAATTCTGAAACAAGGCATATGTGGTTTCGGTGGTCAAACCAGTGGAGCAGATGGATACATTTACTGGAAAATAGTACAATAGAATGTTAGTATTCTGGAAATCGCTGCTGAACTCGCAGACCAACTGGACGTTTGCGGGGTCTCTTTCCTTGAGCTTCTGGAGGACACGTATCTCGATCTTGCTTGCATCACGATACTTTGGGATGGCACGGATGATCTTAATCGCTACCCGGTTCTGTGTTTGAATGTCGACTGCTTCTACCACTTTGCCAAAGGTTCCTTGGCCTAGAAGGCGAACCGTGCGATCTGAAAGTAACGGGTGGTCGGAATGGATGAATATTGCAGACGGACAGCGACTGACAACGATTATAAATTATGTCGTCTGGGACAATAATGTAGTGGCCTTCCTTATCATCACAGGGAACGACGCCGTTGGATGGCTGGTGATGAATTAATAGACCGTTCCTGAGTAAAACGATTGTAAGCAAGATGTTACGTACGTCTGTGGTGGCAGGCCCGCTGCCGCTTGCCCAAGACTTGGAGGAGGCCGCGGCAGCCTGTTGTTGGAAGGCAGTAGCGACCTTCTTCACAATGGTCCCACGGGAGTCGTCGGGCTGGTCTCGCTTCCTCTTCTTTGGCGCTGGTGCCACAAGCACTGCCGAGGAAGTACTGGCAGACAAGGCCTGTGCCTCTGCGGCGGCACGGGCTCTGGTCCTGATTGGAGCTGAGTAGGGTGGAGGCTGGTAGGAAGCGGAGTAGGCATTGGTGTGAGTTGTTGCAGGAGATATGGTGGATGGAGGTGGAGTGTCTTCAATAACGATTACTTCACGCACTCGGCCTTCGTTGTCGACTTCTTGGACCTCGCTGTAGCTGACTGTGAACTGATGGGCTCTCTTTCGCTTGCGGGAGACGACTGGGGGAGTGGGCATCATTGTGGGATTTGAGCGAGGCTGGGCGAGTGATGGGGGATGATACTGGTCTAGGAGAGGAGGAAAAGGTTGGCGATTGATGACAGCTTGCATGCCCTGGAGGAGAAGGTGGTGGTAGGGGACGAAGGGGGGAAGAAGTGAGGAAACGAGATTGAAAGCCAGCAAGCCAGCTGAACTTGTCCGGGCCTCTGAGAATGCAACACACAGGATCAAGTGCTACTGTTGTCCCTTGTTTTGCCACTAAGCCACACAAAAAATTAAAAAATCAGAGACGCTCCCGTAGCGCTGAATATTATCCCGAATATCCACTCGCTCCGACGGAGACAACATGTTTTGGCTCCGGATCTTGTGCAAATTTCCGAGCCGGTGCACCAGAAATGGAAGCCAAAACTTGCCTCGCGCCCATTTTCGTAACGAAACGTGACCAGACGTTCCCAGTTTGCTCGTCACGCGGGGCGGTCACGGAGGAGTGTATTCGCTGTGCTCGTCGACGAGTCTGTCCGCCCCGCTCAGTCGCTCGTCGTTCTCCACGACCTCCACCGTAGCCAGCATGCGTGGACTCCCCTTTCCCACCAACGCTCTCTTCGACCGTGAAGCAGCCAGCGAACGTGGAACACCCTTCAGCAACGTAGACGACATTCCGATCGATCCTGCCCTTGCTGGTGCTTCAGCCATCGACCCTGCCATAGCCGGCGACAGAAGTGCACACTTAGAGGGTTCTCAGCAGGTAAGTTTTGTCCGTTTCACATATTTATGACACCCAGTTGGCGACAAACACGTCGCGTGTTGTAATTAGCTTCAGACGTGGTTACGGAGTGCAATGCTCATCAAATCATCAACAGCTGCATCCCATCACTGTCCAGGACGATTTTGCGCCTCCTCAACAAAGGCATCACTCTCAAGAACCGTTGCAGTACGACCAGGGGCCTCAAGGTGATCCGTTCGCGCCTCAGCCACCCGCGGCTTATCTGCCGATCCCGGAAACGGAGCTTCCACGGGTCACGAAACCGCAAAAACGAAAGAGAAAACCTAGACGTGAAGAGGAATGTGGGTTTTGCCAGGGTAACGATTGCAAGAACAAGCTTGGCGAGCCCGAGGTGATGGTCTCCTGTGAAGAGTGCGGGCGGAGTGGTGCGTCTCGTCGTGCTAGGCGGAGTGGAGAGATTCATTAACCGTGTTTCCCAGGACATCCAAGCTGTATGGAGCTTGGCAAGGTCGCGGAGGTAGTTCGATCCTACCCTTGGAAATGTATCGAATGCAAGATCTGCGAGATTTGCCAAGAAAAGGGGGACGATGTAAGAGTGCCTGTCCAGTTTATGTGCTGTTGGTTCATATGTCAATAGGCCAGGATATTGTTTTGTGACTTTTGCGATCGAGGTACATCACAAGCCGTACTGCACTGCTCAGCTGTTCACATTTTCGCTTTATATAGGCTGGCACATGGATTGTCTCCAACCTCCATTAGAGGAAGAACCACCAGGCCGATGGCACTGTCCTCTATGTCCACCACTCGACATACTCCCTCCCGAACCTGATTCTCTGGCCCAGCATGACGCCTTCCCCCCAACAGGACTGGACTACCCCACTGGCAAATCTGATCCAGATGGATCGAACAGTGACCTACTCGGAGCGAACCCTGAAATGGATATCCAGGTCGATGATTCGTCCACTGACGAATCCTCCGATTCGGACTCGGACTCGGACGAAACGGTGAGCGCTCCCGCGGCGCGCCGTCCCGGATTAGTAAAGAAGAAGAGACCCGCTAAGCGCACAACAGAGACGCAGACTCCGCGTCCCACGAAACGCATGCGCATCAAGGTGCGCTCTCCTCCGCCGGCGCCATTGATTGTACGGTTGCGGCTCCCGCCCAAGGGTAAGGGCAAGGAGCGTGAGGACGATATGGAGCACAATATCTTTGAGGAACTTCTACCACCAGCAGAGAGGGACACGTCGAAGACGGGTATCGACAGCTTTGACAGGTCAAGATTTGAGAAGAGCAGGCTTGCTGCTGAGGTATATGGCTGATGCATGCACTCCGGCATCCATGGCTGATTGCTTCTCCTAGGAGAAATTGTATCCGGCTCCGGCTCCACCACCTTCGGCTGCCGAAAACCCAGATACGCCGATAGCCGGTCCGTCTTCGCGCCCCCTTCGCTCCACCACCCTCCATCAACTATCTATACCTTCTTCATTACCACCTGTATCTCCTGTGCCATCTACCCCAAGCCTCGTCCCACCTACACCAGGAATCTTCTCCCAAACCCCGAACACTCCAATCGTCTCTGACGGACAGTCGACGTTACGTATACGCACCATCCGTTTCGGACCCTACGACATTCATCCTTGGTACGATGCCCCGTTCCCGGAAGAGTATGCAAATATACCAGACGGCCGGCTGTGGATATGCGAGTTTTGTTTGAAGTATATGCGTAGCCGCTTTGCATTTGGTCGACACCGAGTGAGCTCTTGTTTGAATGTGGATCACACCTGTAGCTGACCGGTGATTACAGATGAAATGTAAAGCTCGCCATCCGCCGGGTGATGAAATCTACCGCGACAATTCAATTTCCATATTCGAAGTGGATGGACGCAAGAACAAAATATTCTGCCAGAACCTTTGCCTCTTATCCAAAATGTTCCTTGACCATAAATCTCTTTTCTATGATGTCGAACCTTTTCTTTTCTACGTCATGACGGAGAACGATGACATCGGGGCTCATTTCGTGGGGTACTTCAGCAAGGAGAAATGTTCACCGAAACAATACAACGTGAGCTGTATCATGACACTTCCAGTACGGCAACGGCAGGGCTGGGGAAATTATCTCATCGATTTCAGTATGTTTGGAACCTCTGAATCATGTTGAGCTGTTAACCAAAAACTCGCTTAGGCTACCTGTTGTCGAAGAAAGAGCAGCGTGCAGGCTCTCCTGAAAAGCCTCTCTCTGGACTGGGTGCTCTTGGCTACAAGAACTACTGGACGCTTGCACTTATGCGGTACCTCAGATCAGCCCCCCCGAAACCGACCCTTGAAGGTCAGTTTATCTTTCCTTCGCTTATGGGTTGACTCTCCCTCACATCAGGTGCCCCGTGTACCACCGAACAGATATTAGTAGAGCCACGTCTATGACCATCGAGGACATTTTTACCATTCTCATGCAACAAGACATGGTTACAGTGGACACCGCATTCCCAGACTCTGCTCGTCCATCACCTGGGCAGTCGATCAAGTTCCCGCGTGGTCGCAGAAACGGTATTGCACGGAGGCACTTGCAGAGACCCAATCCACAAAAGCAAACGGAAGGGGGAGGAAACAAGTCTAATGCGTCATTCGTCGCTCCCACACACTACGAAATCTCTTGGGACCAAGACAAGGTGGAACATTGGCTGGAAGCCTGGGAAAGGAAAGGATACCTGAGGCTCAAGCCCGAGAAGCTGAAATGGACACCGTTCGTGTTGTCTCGCACCAAAGCGGGTGTGGAGCACCCTCAGACCAAGGCGGGATTAGGTTTCTGTGCCATAACCCACACCGGTACACCTCAGAGTCCAATGGACGGCGGGACGCCTATGCTGGATATTGGCGACCGGGCCAAATTTCTGGGTTCTGGACAAAGTTCGTCAAACGAACAGAACGAACAAGTGGTGGTTATTCGTGATGCAGTGGAGGTGACTGCAGCCCACCTCTTTGATGACCTGCTCCCCGAGAAAATGGCCACACCAAATAAGCAAGTGAAAAATAAGCTCAGGGACGCTAGCCCCGGCCCCCTTGCGATGTCCACCCAGCCAGCTTCTGCGCGAGCAATATCGAACGGTGACAATGGACCTCATGGGGCAAATAGCGAGGCCTCGCTTGATGGTACCGGCAGCGTTGTGCAGAGGATTGAAGACCTTACTCCCACCGTGCCAATCAAGCGTCGCCGTGGCCGCCCCCCCAGAGCCCGACCGCCTGACAAAGCTCCTCTTGCATCCCAGTCCTTTTCGGTTGAGTCTGGACTGACATCGCTTTCTAAGCCAACATCGCCGCGGAAACGCAGGAAACTCGACTCACCCTCTCCTGAGGATCTACGCCCATCCATGGATCTTGTTTATGCTGAGCGGCCTGATGAGCGTGTTGATCAGCCGATCGACTGTCATCCGTTGGCTGTCAATGGAGAAGAGCATAGGCTTGCCGCCGGGACTACGGAAGGAGATAAGGAGTCGGAGCAAAAAGATGACTTGGATGATGATATCGCGCAACAGGAATGCACTGACGTGAAATCCGAAGATCTGGGAACTCCCCTCACGGGATTGACCAGTCGGCACAGTGTTCCGAGTGATGATACCGTGTTTGTGGCAGAGGGTGCTAATGGCTCTGTGGTTCGCAGCAAGATTTCAGGGGAAGGGGAGGGAAATTCACCATTGCTTGGTTCACGCGGAAGAGGGGCCACCGAAGATGCTGTTGGGTTGCAAGTGGTGGTCGAGGAGGACTCGGACTTGGATGCTGAGGGAGAGCCGGATGATGAGATATGAGATATGAACGGTCATGTAATCCATACGATGTCTTCTAATTGTTTGTAGTTACACCACTTGTTTGTTTTTTGCGATACGAACCGGAGCGCCTCTATCGTTGTTTGTTTGGACGCAGCGCAAAACGAGCCACAGCAAGTGCGAGCGGTTCACGTCCGGTTCACCGTGGTTCAACAGGAGAGTCAAGCTGGCCATGGACAACTCCCAGCCCCATGGGTAAGTACGTCCCACAACCCCTCCAGTTCACCTACGCACGACGTTATTCCAACCGCAATGTCTCATTGTATTTTTATTCGCTTGCAGTGACCCAGGCATGGCCTTTGGCCACTTACAACGTGATCCCAATGTCAGCAACGTTTCGGTGAGGATCCCCCCCCCCTTTCGCCTCTCCAGGTAGCCTCATCGATGAATCCATTACAGAGCCTCAATCAAGCGTTGGGACCCCATCTTACCCCTACGCTCAGTGCACGGTCGGCTTTTCATGATGGTGCATTCAGGCTGACAGATTCGCCACCGACCATCCTCGACTCGAACGGTAGTAGTGCCCGGCCCACTCAGCCCGTCGCTGGTCCTTCACGTTCCCCCATACACGAATTTACTGTTCCCCTCACGAACGACGGTCCGGCTACGAATGTATTGAAGCGCAAGCACAATGACGGCGCCAATGCGATGTCGAACAGCCAGCTTGGGAAACGAAGACGAGAAGGTGAAGACACGGGAGAATTTGACAGCGATCCTGTTCATGGTTCAAAACATTGGACCGAGGAAGAGAAAACCAAGTTGTTCACTTGGCTCATGGACCCAGGTGAAGACGAACATTGGAATTCTCTCCGCTCTACGAAAAACTCGTGTTTCCGAGAGGTATGCATTGGTGGTATGGCGATATTTCCTTCGTTCATAGTCGACTGTAGTGTGCCTTGGAGGTTTTTGGGGGGAAGAAAACATACCAAGCTCTCAAGGGTTGCTACGAGCGCAACTTTAACCTGTTCAAACAAATCTATGCTTTCGAGGCATATCATGCACCATCTAGCAATGGACCCATAAGCATCATTATTGAGGGGGACAGGCTACGAGAATATGAGCGCCGCCTTCAGCTAGCCCGGAAGGGCGGCTGTGATGTTGGAAATCTTAATGCAAGAACGATAGACCACTGGCACCGAAGCGGGTGGTACAGTCTATTTTACCGCAGGTGGGCCACAATCAGTCGACCGTCCATCAATTAAACAGAGTCCCTTCGCAGATGGAACGGTGACCCGGCGGTCACCCGCCCCTCCACTCGGTACAATCCAAATGGCGCATCGGGAGGTGTGGGAGGCGCAGTTAACAACGATGAAGTCGAAGACGAAGAGAGTTCGCTGGACATCTCAGATCCTCCACACTCTGCACCACCGCAAGTTGCTCGTACACCGCCCTACTCTCAGCCCATGAATCCCCTACCCTCTGCTGGCTTAGATCACCTTATGGAAGCAGGACCGTCAAGCTCGCCTGGACGGCCCATGATTCCGGGACAAATGCCTCCGTCGCCTCAACCAGAACAATCACATGTTCATTTCTCTGTCCCACAGAACTTGATGGCAGCCTGTCTCCAGTTGCTTCAAGCACAGGTTCAACACAGCAAGCTCAAGATCGATTACTTGCGCCGACGCGAGGAACGGGAAGAAAAAGAAAGCTCAGTGCGTCAGGAGCTGGAACGCCGCCGATTTGAGAGGGAGCAAGCGGATCGGGAGAATAACAAAGAATTTGGAATAAAGCATCGGGCTCAGGTTGCAATGGAGGTAATGGCCAATCCAAAAGTAGATCCATCTGTGCGGCAGGCAGCAGTGGACTATTTGAAGAACCTCCTTGCCACTGATTGAACTGGTTCGGTTTGCGAGAATGGTGTAATATCGGATGGTTATTGTGTCTTCACGCGGACAGTCATTGTACATTCAACCATGTTTTGTATTCACCTGGTGCCCACTACCTAGTACAGTAACGAGTAATACCATTTTGTGGATCGGCCCTGCGGGCGGTGTAGTGCCTGTAGGACAGCCAAGACCTACTATACTAGGCCTCCGGTTGCCATCCGCCCGTCAATCTCATCTTGCAGCTCAATTCCTGAATTCGCTCACAAAACCCCCCTGCGGCAAGTATCCTCCGTTCGTGCGTGGTGTGCTCTACACTGAAATTGATGAACACGTCACACCGAGCTCCGCCCAACCCACCAACGCAGCTCTATTTCGCTCCGAGTCGCTTCGATCGGGCGGCCTACGAGCCTTTGCCCACCCTGCTTATTTTTCGGATAGTCTATACATCCTCCTCCACACGCTTTTCGGTCCATCACAGGGCGTTTGCACGCACCAGTTATACAGTAGGAAATACACAAATGACGGGACAGGCAAAAAATTTCAACGATGTGGTGGCCAATAAAGTAGTTGTGACTGACTTCACATGATGTGGTTCTACATCACCATGCCGTCAGACTGCAAGTCGGAGCTTTGTTGTACCCTAGTCAAACGGCGATGAACGAGTCTACCACAACTTGACTATCAGACACAGGACTGGGCGGATTCAGATGAACATACCGCTGGAACAGATCCAATGGGCCATTGCTCTCCTGTTCTGCATTGCCGGTTTCCTGTTTTCCAGGGATGGTCACTGGCCGTATAGGTATCCAGCAACTCAGTGGGCTTATGCCCTCTTCGTAGCTTGCATGAGAAACATAGAGTAGAAGTCCGTCCGATATTACGTTCACCGGCACGGTTGTCAGTCCACTGTGACCAGCCCCCGAATCGATCGACATCGCAGGATCCAAGGAGGGCAGAAATTGGAACGGTGTTGAAGTTGGGATGTTGACGAAGATCTCCCGTGTTGAACGGGATAGGGGTACGATAGAGGAGTGTAGCATGGGGAGAGTCGTGTCCGTGTGGTAAGGAATAGGGATGAACGACGTTGGATACTGGAAATTGAAAGAGGTTGGTTGTGAGACCGATTGTTGAGCCTCAGCGGGGCCACCAAACGAGAACACAGTTGAAGGTGGTGCAAATTTTGGCAGTTCAGCAAGTCGAGTGTCCCGCCACCAAAACCTGTGGATTAGATGAGTATGAGATGATCGTCATTGAACCGCAGGTACCTGAAAGGGGTTTCACAATCTGCGATGTCTTGACCTTTCCACTTGATGACATCGAGAACATGTAAAATCCCGTTCGTTCTCCAATTGACGTCGAGAATGCAGTCCAGTACTGTTAGTGGGGGGAGCGAGGATGGAAAGCGAGGAAGTAGCCTTTTCCCCAGGAGACGGGACCGAAGAGTGGTATTTGGTGCTGCAGAATGATGCAGTCAGCGTCATCATTCTGAATTGGGAGCGAATATTGGCACATATTCCTATGACTCCCGATGTTGACTGGTGAGTGATGGCTAGACATCGCTTTCCCGTTGGTACAGGCGCCACTGCAACCCAGCTTCTCTCAAGATCTGAAGGAAGGCCATCGTCTGCGTCATTTGAGTTGTCGTCCCAAAGGCCAGGCTCCTCTTTCATCTCCAATAACTCCGCGTACATGCACCTGTTTGCCCACTCGCTAGGCCCCTTTGTCCGCCTCCGTTTGTTTTTGCCACGTTTCTTTTTCAGATGGCTGCCATCATCTACTTTGGGTGTAACAAGAGCGCCCGATACGTCTGACGTGCCTGCAAAGGATGCGTAAGTTGCTATCCCTTCCCTTATCACTTGAGGTTCTTCGTCAATGTCCTCGTCACCCTCGTCGTCAGACGCCCCGAGACTCAGATGCGCGAATGCATCAAGCTGTCTGGATGAATCGAATTTCTGAGCCCTTCGCTATACCAAATGGCCATGCACATGAGAAATCGGTGCGCTGATGGGCCCAACGTAACTTCACGCACCCGTCTTTGTTCTTCTAGAGCCTATATAGTGTAGGCATCCCTGTTAGCTCGTACGAAAGAACCGAGCCGGAACATAATGGTTGACCTTATCACGTCGAGCCTCTTGTGACACCAGCTTGTCGGTGAACGTAGTGGGTGGGGCCTTGTATGTTGATCTCCGGTCAGCACTGTGCGCGAACATGATTCTACTTGATGAGATAAATCGATCGTCGATGGACCATTAAAGTTGACTGCAAGCCTGGGCCGCAACCGAAGTCACTGCCAAATACGAGTCCAGTGATGACCAGAACAATGACATGCCATTGGTTCGGGTTCAAGCTTTGAGCCTGACCCATGTCACCGCAACCCAGTTCGTGGTCAACCCAATATTATCATTTACAGTTTGTCATTGCATTTTAAACAACATAGTTCGGGTTCCTTTACATTCTTTCAATCCGCGCGAGCGTTCGGGCTCCTGCGGGGATGCTCTCGGGAGAAAGGGACCAACATACGAAGGGCCAGCATCCGTGGTAAAACCTACCGCGGATTACTAGACTGTCAAGTTAGAGATAAGTGTTTCCTTTCTTGGTGCTCACCTCTGCCCTTTGACCTTTGTGGCCAACAGACTGGACTCGTATAGTATGGCGGAGGTTCCTCAGCCAATTAAAGTTGGAGTGTCAAAAGTAAGCATTCCGGTGGTCATGTCATGTCTCGGTTTCAAGTGCTAAAATGTCGAAAACCAAGACCAAGGCAAAAGCCAGGTACCTGAAACGCAAAAAGCTTCGGAGAAAGGCACGTAAGTCTTCAGCACCTCGGAAACCAGGGGATGCTCCCCAGGCGAGTTCGGAATCTGAAGAGGACGAGGAGCATCACGATGATGAAGAGGGAGTTGCAGATGACGTTGATGGCGACAACACGAGCGAAGAGAGGGTGATCGCCACTGAACGACCCGTTCAGCCGCCCAAGAAGAGGCGAAGAGTGGTCGGGGAAGGAACAGATTCAGATGTTGACGACTCCGGAGAAATACGCGACTCGGAGAACAAGGAACTTGCTAGTAACCAGAGACCTCTCGCAAACCCAACAGGCGCTCTACCATCATTTCCTATGCCAACGATGCCCAATGCACCGCCCAAATCCGTGCTTGCTATGCAAGGGATCGACAAGGCTCTTATACACGCAAAAATTATCAGCCCTGGCGCTGTAACACCTCTCTCAACAACCGACCAAGATCATGACACAGGTCTCAGCTCGAAGACACGAAGACGTTTGCTTGACCTCGGTATTAGCGAACTTTTTGCTGGTCAGGGGCTGATTACACGACCTCCGGCTGTAGGTACTGATGATCTGACGTGCAGTGCAGACCACTCTTCTGCCTTTCCTCATCCACCACAGCCGGTCGCTGTATACACCACACTCTACTCCTCATGATGTATGCGTTTCCGCGCCAACGGGGAGTGGGAAGACACTTGCATACGTCCTTCCTATACTAGAGGTGAGCTCCAGTGTTATCAATGTTACATGGAATTGCTGGTGAGGCTCGTGATGCTGCAGGTTTTATCAAATAGAATCGTCACCAGGCTGCGTGCCTTGATTGTTCTGCCCACTCGTGACCTTGTCACGCAGGTCAGAGAAACATTCGAAGCTGTTGGTAAAGGACGTGGCTTAAAAGTGGTTTATATCTCAGCATATCGCAATCATTGCGTTCTCATCGTCTTCGCTAGATCGGCACCGCGACAGGCCAACATTCATTTGCTCATGAACAAGCACAGTTGGTTTCCGAGACTGATCCTGGGTAGATTTTCCTTGTCGTTTAGGCGACATTGACTAACCCCCTTCTGTTTCGCAGGTTGCTGGGGGGTTCTAGCAAAGTAGATATATTGATATGCACTCCAGGCCGGTTGATGGATCATCTCAATGGAACGCCCAACTTTTCGTTGCAACACCTTCGCTTCTTGGTATGAGTATATTGATGAAAGCTATCTATATTTCTCAATAGAACGTGCTCAGGTCATTGATGAAGCTGACCGTTTACTCTCTCAATCATTCCAAGACTGGCTAGCTCAGGTGCTTACTGCTATTCATTTGAGACCTTCACAGAGTATTTCCCCGGAAAGCAAATTGACATCGGAAGATACATGTCTCCCACCAAATTGCGATTCTCTTGCCCCTGCTTGCTTAGATTTGGAGCATCACGGATATTGTCAAGTTGACGTTGGCGAGCGAAGAAGATTTTCATGCCAAAAACTGTTGTTCTCTGCGACACTCACCCGAGATCCCGGCAAACTAGCATCTCTTGGTCTGCGAGATCCGAAGTATTTCGTTGTCCAGAGTCAAACCGAAGGTGGATCCGATGGTGCGCCGTCGCACCTTGTTTCTGAACGATTTGCTATGCCAACCACCCTGACGGTGAGTCTTGAGCCTGCTTGAGGTTTATTATGGGTTAAACTCTGTAGGTTAGGAGCATATGGTTGTTTGCGAACCATCACAAAAACCACTCATGTTGCTTCACCTTCTCCACAACCGCAATGTTCGCAACGTCTTGATTTTCACCAAATCGTCGGAATCTACGAGCCGCCTTGTCTTCTTGCTTGAGTACTTCGAAGAGCTAAGAATGTCAGAACGTGCCCGCATTACGGTTCGCGCGTACTCGAGTGATCTCCCCGCGGGTGAACGAAAAACAATTCTCGAAGAATTCAAGGCACAGGAGGTCCACGTGTAAGCTGTACGCCACTCGCGGCGTGATAATGATCTCACCTCGTTAAATAGCTTGATTTGTTCTGATTTAATCTCGAGAGGGATTGACATCAGCCACGTTTCTCATGTCGTGAGCTACGATACCCCAGTTGATATGAGGAAATATGTTCACCGTGTTGGACGGACCGCCCGAGCGGGACGGGACGGTGATGCGTGGACATTGGTGGAAGAGCAGGAGGTAAGTAGCCAAGCATGGTATCTAGAGGGACACGGAACTGAACCCCTATAGGCGCGGTACTTCAAGACAATGCTGAAAGAACATGATCATCTACAGAAAGTGAAGAGGATGAATGTCCCTCAGAGTGAAATCCAGCCCCTCCTGGGAAACTATCAAGTAGGGCCCAGGTTACGGATCGGTCGTGTGGAAAGGCTGATGATTGTTTTTCCAGGCGGCACTACGCAGGTTGAGGGACGCGTATGCCCGATAGTACTATCCCGTGCAGTGTACTTGGCACTCATTGCCAGTCGGCTTTTTTTTTTTTGAAATCTATCACTTTCCCGCCTTGATTATGCTCGTCCAGAATACTCGATCACTGCTGTAAGCACATAGAATGTACTGCAAAGTTGTTGAGTGAGCTCATTGCTGGGCTCAGACAGTTCACGCCAGCGTAGCCACTACTATCCCCGAACGGCAAGTCAGTCTGAGTAAGTTGATTTCCTTTTTTTGCTAGCTGTCATCCAATCACAGCAGAGTTGCGTCATCAAGCGAGACAAAGTAGTGCTGCCGCTGATACAAAGTTTCGACGACTTCGGCATGACTTGAACTTATTATAACAACGGGCCGGCCATTGGTAATCTCAGTCATCATCGTGCAGTAAGCCTATTAGTACATTCAGTTCTTTAGGCACAGGGGACACGGGTCTTTCTTTTTCCTCGCTCACTGACATGTCTCATCCAGAGCACAAGTTTGAGACAAACACCATCACAGAGCAGCTTGACGAGTCAAAGTCAGATGGTATCTCTAAGCGAACGGCCATCTTCCACAGGTATCGTGATCCACCAACCCCATCGTCCACTGTCCAACCAACCGTACCCTAGTTTCTTTTCCATCAAGAATCCCAACCCTCCTCCCCCCAAGGCCTCCATCCACGACGCAGTCCTCACTCCCGAGGCGTCAGCGGGGTTTTTCAGTAGGCTATGGTTTGTTTGGGTAACCCCTTTGTTATCACTCGGTTATGCTCGGCCCCTCGAAGCGTCGGACTTGTACAAACTCCCGGACGAACGTTCCGCAACTCAGGTCGCAAATGCTATCCTCACGTCCTTCGAACGCCGACGCAAAGAGGCAGCGATATACAACGAGCGATTGGCAAATGGTCAGATTGGTCCAGGTCTCAGGTCTCTATGGTGGTCAATTCGTGGTGTCCGCGTAGAACGGGAGAAGGCTTGGAGGGAGAAGGACGGAAAGCGCAAACCCAGTTTCATCTTTGCCATGAATGACAGTGTGAAATGGCGCTTTTGGTCCGCTGGAATTTTGAAAGTCATTGGCGATACTGCGCAAGTCACTAGCCCTCTCGTAGTAAAGGTATGAACCACCCTTTCCGCTCATATCCAAGATATTCATCTTTGGGGCAGGCAATTATTACCTTTGCCACAGAGTCGTATTCTGGGCATATTACTGGTACATCCACACCTCCAATCGGAACAGGCATCGGACTTTGTTTCGCTCTCTTCATCCTACAGCTCATTACATCATGGTGCACCCAGCATTTCTTTTATCGAAGTATGACCTGCGGTGTCCTCCTGCGCGGTGGTCTCATTACCGCAATATACTCCCGAGCTCTTTCATTGTCTCCTCGCGCCCGCGTGCAGATGACAAATGGCAGGCTGGTAAACCACATCTCCACCGACGTGTCTCGCATCGACTTCTGTATGGGCTATTTCCATATGTCTTGGGCTGCGCCCATTCAACTCACTATCTGTCTCATCTTGCTCCTCATCAACCTTGGCCCGAGCGCGCTGGCGGGGTTTGCACTTCTCATCGTTGCAACACCAATAAACACAATGATGGTAAAACGCTTCTTCTCCATCAGGATCAAGAGCATGGCGTGGACCGACAAGCGTTCCAAGTTACTCCAAGAGATGCTAAGCGGCATGAGGGTGATAAAATTCTTCTCATGGGAGATACCCTTTTTGAAGCGAATTGCTGAATATCGCCAGCTCGAAATGACGTATGCTACTTTCCATCCCATTTACTATCCTGACTTATCCCGTCTTTCAGCTACATACGAACCCTACTCGTCTGTCGGGCCGGCCTGAACGCGTTTGCCATCTCCCTCCCAACGCTAGCCGCCGTGCTTGCATTCATCACCTACTCGTTGACTGGTCATTCGCTGTCCGCTGCGAATGTTTTCTCTTCTCTTACTCTGTTCCAGCTCATCAGGATGCCCCTCATGTTCCTTCG
>JBBPQV010000535.1:0-18963 GCA_038092675.1 Boletus rufocinnamomeus
CACTCAACGATGAGACGGATTATGGGAACGACGATGAGGACGAGGGGTGGAAACAGTTTATGGACAGGTTCGATCTTGGCAAGAAGTGAGTATCGCCCTTGACGTTGTTCCACCCATCGATCCATGGCCGCTGGTCTCGTGTGTCGGGAGACACTTTGCTGACTTATATCTTGGCAGCCCAGAATCAGGTGTGATATCCAATCTATCCGATAGCGAGCTTTCCGTCCCGTTTCCTTCCGAAGAAGTCACGGAAGAAGTGGAGCAACCGGCTGCGCCTGATCTTGATTCTCCAATGTCTGAGCCGCCTGCGTCACCTACACGTGCCAAGTCACCTGTGCAGAAGGAAGAGGATGAGGAGGCTGAGATTAATGACGTCGTGGAGGCTGCTACGGAAATCGAGCTCCCCATGTCCCATCGATCTACGCCGTCTCTCCAGCAACCCAGAGAGGCACAAGAGAAGGAGGAGGAAGAGGAGGAAGAGGAAGAGGAGGCAATGGAAGAGGAAGAACGGACATTGTCTCCCGACCCCCGCACCAGTGTACCTCCACCGCTTCGTTCACCATCTCGTCCTGTATCGACTCCTTCGCATCATAGTCCCGCACTATCACGACACACTTCGCGCCCCCGGTCTCCGCCCGTGCCATCGCAATCCCCTCAGCGCGTCAGCGTTGAACTCATCACCCAGACGGTGGAGATGGACACCTCGGAACCTATGGAGGACATTCGTGAAGAGTCTCCCCAACTGATGCTCCCATCTTCTTCACCCGTATTTCCACAGACAACGGAGATCCCCGTCCAGAGTGAGGACACCACTGATGATGTCGTGGCCGCGGCCGCGGCCGCTCCCTCGCCTTCGCCCGTTCCAGAGGAACCCCCGCGTCCGATGGTAATCCACACTGCCGTCGATGTCGCATCCATCCAACCGTCTCTCCTCATACCCACGCCAACATCACCCGCCCCTGCGCTGCCTGATTTTAGCTTTGAAGAAACCGATGGTGAAACCCTTGAAGAACCTTCACAAGCGGCGCTGTCGACGGAGATTCAACATCATCACTTCAATCCCGCCTATAACCTCCCACCTCTCAAAGCGCTCCCCCCTGAGTGTCTCCGCAAGAGTAAATCGATGAAACAGAAAAAGAAAGATAAAGACAAGACGGACACCAAAGGAGGTAAGGAGGAATGGGCACCGCTTGGATTCGCCAAGTGGGGTGCGATCATCCGTGCAAATCCGATTTATAAAAAGGTATCGAGGGCATCCAAGTGTTTGAGCACAAAAGATTGGAGTGTATGCGTATTTCCTTTCCTTTGATTGCGCGTTGAACGCCTGCGGCTTTGTGCAGGTCGCAATGACAGAGTTGAGGCTTATGCGCACGCTGGAGCGCGTCGAATCGCTCGAAAGTGTAGCAAAGTGGAGTTATAGGCAGCCGAAAAAGCAGCGAAATCTGGGAGGGATGACGAAGACGCATTGGGACTATCTGTTGGATGAGATGGTACGTATCCTTATTTGTCTCTCTTGCACTTGCCATTTTCCGCTCTCGTGGGCTTGTATTGTCCTTGATATAGATCAGATGACGGGGCTCATACTATCTACTAACGACAGAAATGGATGCGTATCGACTTCCGGGAGGAACGCAAATGGAAATACGTTCTTGCTTTTAATATCTCCAGTGCCGTTCTCGAATGGCACGAAGCCGGGACTCGCGAAGAACGCATTAAGCTGGGCATCTGTATGCACTGGAAGCGACCGCGTACGACCGATGCCGCCTCGCAGCAACGGCGACAACAAGACATGGAAGTGGACAATGAAGGAGTCGCCTGCGAGCAGGGCGATAAAGAACACGCGTACAGTGATCAGGACTCTGGAGATGACGATGACGAGGGGGAAGTGGAACAAAGGGACATCGTTGATGCGCTGGAGACCAGGAATGCCCTTGAGGAGGCGTTGGAGGGGAGTGGGTCGAGATCAGGGTCGGGGTCGGGCGAGTCGGGGGAGAGTAGTCAGAGGCAGAGTATGGGCCCTGATGGTGCTCTGAGGCCGAAAGTGGAGGACATGGAGGATTCGTCCGCGTTGGGGAATGTGAGTGGTGCATGGCAGAGGGATGTGGATGCGATGGACGTTGATGGCGTTCGATCTGGCGAGATTGATGTGGACAAAGCTGCAGATGGCGATGCTGGGAGGATGCAGACGATGAAGACGGAGGTGGTTGATCTCGCGGGGCTCAAACCGGATTCGAACGATCCAGTCCTGGGTTCGCAACGGTCAGGCTCGGAATCCCAAAGCAACGCCCAACCCATACCCAGCCCGAGCAAGTCGATGGCAAAGTCGAACTTGTATGCACCATTGAGAGAGCGGATCGCATACTCGGACGACAGCAAATTGTTCGTGGACAACGATGACCTCGATCTCGTCAAAGCACTTTCGGATCTCACTACCGAGGATTCTGCACCGCGCGCTCTCGATGTCGAGTCTGCACGCTCTCTCGACCTCTCAGACCTCTTCCCCGACCTCCAACCACTCGGTATGCCTGATGTTGCACCTTCCGAGCCGAAGAAGAGGTCCGACAAGAAGTCGGAGCGGGATGACAATAGACGCGTTGACGACGCTGGGTACACGAAGATTGCACCCATGGGCAAGTTCATGCTGTGTAAGCCCACATTACTCAGCCCTTTGCAACCCGTGAGGCGGTGGAAGAACGGGAGGTGGCTTCCTCCAGAGGAGCCTGCTGTCACCGAGGGTGAGAGTTCATCGAATAAGATTACCGACGAGTACCTTTCTGGTGAGTCTGAACTTTGATGATTGAGTATGAGTATCACGGGTCTCGTCTCATCGGTTCCTTTTCTTCGAAGAACTCTTCGACGGCGTTAGACCGCAGACCATTGGAGGGGTCGTTGTCCCGCACCCTCCAAAAGACAACAAAAAACGGCTCGACCACGCATGGAGCCCTTCAGAAGATGCCCTTCTCAAATCTTTAGTCGAAAAGTACCCTTCCAATTGGACCCTTGTCACTGATTCTTTCAATTCCGCACGCGTGACGGTCTCAATTGACAAGCGGACGCCTTGGGAGTGCTTTGAGCGCTGGAACCTCAAGTTTGGTGGCAAGCCCAGTGGTGTCCCTGGTAATGCGGACGTGTCTCCGGGAGATGGGACGCCGCCCCCTGCTACGCCTTCTACGTCCCCGCAGCAGATCCAGATGACGACGAGGGGGGTGAAGCGCCTCGCGAACATCAATATCGCACAGGGCCAGGTCGGTGGGGCAGGTCCGACGGGTGTGACTATCACCTCGGATACGATAAAGCGACGAAGACATTCGCTTATGTATGAGACGATACGAAAGACTGCAAAGAAGAGGGAGGCTGCGCAAAAGGCTGCGAGCAGTGCGTTACTTTTTGTAGTGACTTGTCTGTGGGTCATTACTGAGGGAGTTGCAGTGAACCAGAGGAAACCTCCGAATATCCACGACACGCATGGCCAGTATAATAAGATGCCGAAGCTCACTCCTGTCGAGCTTAGCCGGATGAAGGCAGAGAAAGAGTCGAGGGATCACCAGGAGATGTTGATGACACGACGGAGGCACGAGGAGCTTGCTAGACAACAAATATTGCGTGCACAGGTTGTCCCGCCTTTGATATGGTCGCATCGTTTACTCACTGATATCCTGTGCAGCAACCACCAGCTGCGACAACTGCTTCTGCCCAACAACAACAGCAGTCGCAACAACAATCGCAACAACCACAACAACCACAACAGCAGCAACAACCGCAACCGCAACCACCACAACCACTGCAACAGCAGACAGGCAACGGCGCTTCTCGACCAGCTACCCAACCTTCCCAACCCGCTCCACAAATCCGGCCTCAATCTGCGGTCCCTCAAGTCAACATCTCTCAGCAACAGCGAATCCCGACTCCGATGGTTGCTACTGCCTCACGCATATCACCACAGCAGATGCTTCAGGTCCAGGCAGCGCAAGCGCGTGCGAATGCTATCACGGCCGTCGCCCAGTCGCAGGCGCAAGTCCATGCTCAACTGCAAGCTCAGGCACAGGTTCAAGCGCAAGCACAAGGTACGCCGCAGGCCACTCTCAGTAGTCTACCTGTTGGTGCGCACCTTTCGCCACCATACCATTCCCGGGCAGCGACGTCCTCGCCCGGTATCGGTGTCGCACAGCAAGCTTCTCCTCCTCGGACTGTGGCTACTCCTTCGAACGCTGCCTCTCCGCGCCCACCGTCTGCTCAACCCCAACCCCCGATGCCATCACCGCAGATCCCCGGGAACACGATGTCCCGCCCAACAAGTAGCATTCCAGCGCATTATCTACCAGTGGTACCCCCTGGCGCACATTTCACGCAGGAACAGATGGACCAGGCGTTGAGGATTTCGTCGCTCATGCAGGTGAGGTTTCTCGTAGGTGAAGCGATTTTTACTGACACGGCCTTGGTTTTGACCTGGCGTACATAGCGGACGACGATGACGCAAGCACAGCAAGGAGGACAGTACCCTTCACAGAGCTAGCTGTACATGTCGTTGGTGGGCTATCGGATGTATTCTCATGTTGATATTTTTCTTTTTCCACGTATTTCACGCATTTCGTCTTGTCTCACTGATCGTCGCGTGTGAGATGGCTGACCATGTGATGGCCCGGTAGATGAGAATCCGAGCATTTACTCGGTCATTACATGCTCACCTCTTCATAGGTCATTCTTGCCCGTTTGTGAAGTTTGATCCTGATGGGTAATGTGAAAACCTCATTGATACTGATTTCAGTGAAGACTGTCGGTTGCGGCTGAGGCCCGCCTGATGACGGACTCACTGGATGACGGGCCCCAGTCGCCATCATCGTCAAGTGGACTGACACCTAGTCCAAACCCCAATTTATGGCATATATAATAGGCCAGCTCACCGTAACCTCGTTCTCAGTTCCTTTCCTGTTCCTTCCCGCATCTGTTTTCTTCTCTGCGCTTACCTCTCTTATTGCTATCTTCTTGCTTTGCTAATGGTTACCTCTCGCAAGGATGCTATGCTGTCGAGCGCTTCCACGTTCTGTGTTGGTCTCCTCCAGATGCCATCACCCCGCGATGCGGATCAGGTCCTGGTTACCTCCTGCCCACCGGGCACCAAGTCCACGACCTTGATCGACATGCTTTCCAGTTTCGCTGCCTCCAGATTCGACGGTGACTTGAACGACGTGACCAAGCGCCACGGTGCTCCGACGTTTGGCATGGCGCAACTGAAAACCGGATTCGTTCGGTTTTACCAATTGGCCACTGCACTTGCCGTTCAGGTTACTGTCATTGCGTCAGATGTCGTCTCGCTCAAGGATCGCATCACCGCAGTCGAAGGCACACAAACGCCCGCGTTGATCCATGGCCAAGAAACCGAAGCGCTCGCGCGACAAGTCAACGAGTTGTGCGAACGAGTAGCATCTCTGGAAGATCGCATCGCTGGTCTAGAGCTTTCGCAGCGCGCGGAGACGGACTCGTACAAGAGGACGGTTCAGGAACTCACCACCAAGCTCGACGGGATGAAGGTCGACGACGACGACAAGGGTTGTGAGGATGCCCTCGAGAATCTCTGCCGGTCGTTCAAGAACTTTCAGCAGTCGATGGAATGCCAGGCGGCGAGGATCACTGGGGTCAAGGCTGACACCGCTCGCAAGATCGCTCTGCTCCAGTCGGAGTTAGCGGGCGTTCAGGCAGAGCTTGCCGCGATTAAGACGGTAGCCGTGCCCGGGCCTGTGAACGGCTCGTCTGCCAGCCAGACTGCGAAGGAATCCCGGAAGGCGCGGATCCTCGGGAGTGTCGCACAGCGGATAGAAGATGCAGAGATCACAGAAGGTAGTCAGTTTCATTGCTGCCGTTCATTTGAGACGTCATCGTCGGGCTAAGTGACGTCTGCATTCAAAAACAGAAAAATCGTGTCCTCTGCTTCCTGTCGTCGCACAAAGCTCAGCATGCGTTACAGTCTTTCAAGATACGCCCGCGGCTTTGACTTCGTCTGGTGGTTCATCAATCACACTTCCAAACTATGGTACGTTCCGCAGTTGCCTCGATTACTGCCTTTGCCCGGTCTGACACTACATGCTAAGGAAAAACCGAAGAAACGACGGTCAAGCACCTCGAGATTACCGAGGAACCTTTTATCACTGCCCACGCCAATGTGGCTCAGCCTGGCGCTGACGAGATACCCGTGATACCCATTATACCTATACCCACGATGCCCATGGGACGCCTTATACCCGTGAATGGCGGTGATAAAGAGAACAAGCCATGCAACAGCTCGACGACGACGCTCCAATATACCCAGATGTCCCAGCCTGGTGCTGGATTACCTTCAAAGATCTCCGCATTGTCGAAGCCTCGCAGGTCAATGCTACCGGCACCGCGGAAACCACATCCCCCTAGTCTTGCTAAGCATGCTGCTGTTGTCGATAGTGATTCATCCAATGGTGCGCCAATCGGTGACCATGCTGTTGTGGCGGATGCTTACCTGCTTCGCGTTGCTTGATAGAAGTCAAGACAGCTGACCGTCTACCCGGGGGGTCTGAGACCCAGACGGAACAGCCGAAGACTGTCAAGGTTGGTCCCATTGCTACGTCCCAACCTCCTTTGGAATCCGCATGTGAGTAACTTGGTGTCCATCCTGTTGGTCTTTGTCTGACAAGTGCTAGTATCGACACCGGCTGAGAAGGAATCTCCCGCTGTGCTGCCCACATCGTGTTCTCTAGTGGCACTGGATGCCGCATTGCAAGCGATGCAGGTGGACGGCGGCGACCCCTTGATGCTCGTGTCGGCGCCCAACTGCTTGAATGTTGACCTGAGTTTCTCAGCAATAACACCTATCCCTATGAGTGCGTTGATTGTTCCTCACTTGGCATACTCCACGCGCTAACAACACCTTGTAGTTTCGGAGACGAGGCGAGACGACAATTATGAAAACATTTATGTTCCCCTCAAGAAAAGGAGTGCGGACGCCAAACCCCCAAGAAGTCCTCTGAAATCCACATGTGAGTGATTCCGCAGCCTTGCCCTACTCGTACTGACAAGGGCTAGTTGCGAGACTGGCTGGAGACGAGGTCTCATTACCCGCCTCATCATCGCTGACAACTCTTGATGCGGCGTTACAACTGTTACAGGACGAAGGCGATATTTTGACGCTCATGCCGGGACCCGACTACCCTAGTGTGGACTTGAGTTTCTCGGCGGTGACTCCCATTCTCATAGGTACGTCGATTTTTTGCTTCTGCTGTTTTCCACGCATTGATGATGACATTCCAGAGGCGAGACCTCATTGCAAGCGCGATAGCATCTACGTGTCCCCGAAGAAGACCTCGACTGTCAAACCCTCGCGAAGGCTGTAGGCCAGATTTCCAGTCGCTTGGGTATATCCTCACAGCACGTCTTCTTGCTTCGACGGACACCACTTTGCCGTCCAAAGGGCTGACGTAGCCCTGCGCCACCGATATGGTCACGCCGAAACTTTGCACTTATATGACTCCCTATGCCTATCATTCATTTATGTTCTCTCTGCGACGGGGCATGTTGCCTCTGGACAGTTTCATTATGATAGCATCATGTATTCTGTGCATTGGACCGCTAGTGATACGCAATCCCGATACAGGTCGGGGTGGCCGCGGACACTACCATATGATCGTAGCCACGGACTACCGTAGTAATACTAGTTACTAGTTAGTAGAAGCTAGTAGTGGTGTGAATAAATTGAATCTCCGATTAGCGGTGTTTCAAATCACACGAGCCCCCCGGAAGTTTGGAGAGGGACTTTGATTGAGCGTTCCAGGCTGGGTGTTTCGCTCCGGCCTACGTGTTTTACCCTTCGACAACGCGCTCCTCATCCAAAACGGCGTCGGCTGGTGGAAGCGTCAATCGACGCCCGGAGTCTTCAGCCAGGTCCTCGGCGATGGATAACCCTCCAAACGCCAACATACACACCATCGTAAAGGCTCAAATTGTCTTCCTCCTCTCGACACTCACGGAGGACAATTTCGAGAGGAACCAGCTCGAAATACGTTCGGTATGCCCCCGCTTTTCTCTCCCATTTTTCTGCTCGAGTCCTCATGTTGCGCGACACAGCTCTCGGAGCAGCACGGTCTCGACACCTACCTCCACTTCATCCGTCGTCTCATCGTCCACTCCCAAGGCCGTCTCGCCTTGGCCGCCCCACCCTCTGCGTTTGACACCTCTACCGCCTTGACCTTCCGCCTGCTTGTTCAGGAAACTCAGCGTCTCGCTCGTGACCCTTTTCTCGCAGACCGATTCCGGGACGGCATAGACAAGGGCGAAGGGGACGCCTTCAGGCATTTTGATCTCCTCCGATTTGTAGATCGTGTTTCTCTTAGGCCGCTTGAGAGACTCGTTTTGGCTTCATCCATTGTCGCCGGATCTACTCGCAAGGAGATGGCTACTCAGGCGGCCGCCCTTATCCGTGTCGACTTTGAAAACGCCGTCCTCTCTCTCTGCCAACACCCCTCCTTCGACCACGCCGATCTCTCCCCTCAACAGATTGCAAAACTCATGTCAAACTTGTTGTGTGACTCCAACTCGGAAACCCCCGTGTTGGATGCCACCCAGCGCCAGGCCCTCATCGCGGCTGTACAAGCCAAGTATGGACCGGAAATAGTTGCTCCTATCTTGCAGCGCATCTTCCCCACATTGAGGTATGCCATGCAATGCATGCTCTTCATGTCTCTACACGTGACTAATGGGACTCACTTACGCAGCCTTCCCTCTGGTGCATCCCTTGTCCAGACTCTGATTCAACTCGGCCCGGAGATTACCAGCGATGCAGATACAGTCCGCGCGCTCCTTCTTCGGTTCGGCATATCTGATGCCAATCCCCCACGGGATGCCCAAGTTGTCGAGATCATATCAAGTTTGGCACGGCTCGCCGCGGAGGGTACGACCCTTTGTGACGTGGGGGCATTGGTGAGGGCGTTGGGTAGTTTCGTAAGTTATCAAGGAGCGTGGCATCCGTAGTTGTTGACACGTTTTGCAGCATGTCAACCTTAACTGGGCCAACGTCATCAAGGCATTTGACTGGCCTGATCGTCATGGAGTCGATACGGCCACGCTGAAGTTGTTGATCGCTATCCTCATCAACTGTCCACGGGATGCCGATCCACATGCGGTGACAGGGTTCTGGGGAATGTGGAAGAATTCGTTATACCAACTGAAGCTTCTCGATGCCCTCTTGTCCTTGCCCGCAGACACTTTTAATTTTGTGTCCTTGCCAGGTCATAGGATTGTCACTGTAGAGGACGTGGCAGCTGCGAGTCCTACGATCAAGTCATTGGCCGCCAACGTTCAGGGGCACACATGGAACTCTTTGGATCTTTTCAAGGTTCTGGTCAGGCTTGCAGATTCGGACAATGCCGACATCCGGAATTGCGTGCGTGATATGTTGGACAAGGCACTCAAGATAAGCGCGGAGCTGGTCCATATGGGTCTACTTCAGGTTCCGGTATGCCGTTACTCGAATTTGTTTCAACGTTGTTTAACACCCATCCTAGGATCAGAACTGGGGCGATATTCGTCTCGAATATTCTCGCAAGCTGTTGGCTATGTTTTTGGCAGGTCACCCGAACCATCAGCTTGTATTTATGCGGTTGTGGCAAATCGACCCCGCGTATCTTCTCGGGGCTTTCCGTGATTTCTATGACGAGAGCCCTCTTAACATTACTCGAATTTTGGATGTTGCGCAGGACCTCAAGGTGAGGGCCCACAGTTTTCTTGCGTCCAGATTCCCGTCTAACCCGTTGTAGATCCTGGAAAATCTCTTGGACTCACGACCCTTTACATTCGCTCTTGACGTCGCTGCACTGGCTTCTCGCCGAGAGTACTTGAACCTAGACAAGTGGCTTGCTGACAATGTCACTGCCCACGGTGCCGAATTCCTTAGTTCCATGATCCACTTCTTAGAAATCAAGATGGAGAGCGAAAAAGTCTCGAGAATGTCCGACCCTGCAGTAGATGGTCGTACTATGCCTCTTAACCCTCAAAGTATCGCGATTTTCCTCCGTACCCTTCGAAACAAGTCCGTACTTTATTTCCGTATTTGAATTTGATTAACGTGACTCCGTCACCTAGCTCCGCCAAAATGCCCCGCGAGGACATAGACTATTGCCTCGAAGTCCGCAACGCTTGTCTACAAATTCACCCACGCCTCATGAACCTCATCCCCGGCACCGACACCGAACCCGGTTTTACTGTCGTCAACTACTCGGCCGAGATTGAGGCCGAAGTTGACGCGATATACAAAGAAATGTACGACGAACAAACGAGTATTGATGAAGTTATTGCCCTTCTTCAACGCAGCAAAGCTTCATCGGACCCTAGAGATCACGAAATCTTCTCCTGCATGCTCCATTTCCTATTCGACGAATACAAGTTCTTCCAATCCTACTACCCCGCCCGCGAACTTGCCATGACTGCTTACCTCTTTGGCTCAATCATCCAACACGAATTAGTCGATCTCATTCCGTTTGGTATAGCCCTTCGCTACGTCGTCGATGCCTTGAGCTGCCCTCCCGAGACGAACTTGTTCAAGTTTGGATTGCAAGCTCTGGCCCGGTTTGAGAGTCGTCTTCCGGACTGGCAGCCACTCTGTCAGGCGTTGTTGGGTATTCCGCATTTGATGGAGACTCGTCCGGACCTTGCGGCTACTATTCACCGGGCAGTTGCCACTGGAGTAGATGGGTTAAATGGAGACATGAGGGCTCACTCAGCTGATCCAACTCCGGTGTTCATGGCCATCCAGCCAGACGGGATGGATACCGAGATCGTCAAGCCGGCCGAGGAATTATCCGACAAGGTTTTGTTCATTGTGAACAACCTTGCGCCCAGCAACTTCGACGCGAAACTTATGGAGATGAAGGACTACTTTGATGATACTTATGCGAGGTGGTTTGCCAATTATTTGGTTGATCAGCGGATCAGCGCGGAGCCCAACAACCACCAACTTTATCTTCGTTTCTTGGACGCCCTCGAGCAGCCGAGATTGGGCAAGCTCATTCTCCAGGAGACATTCATCAAGTCTGCCGCGATGCTCAACAGCGAAAAAACGATGCAGGTCACGTCTGAACGAGCAATCTTGAAGAACCTCGGCTCTTGGCTTGGGACTATCACGCTCGCGAGGGACAAGCCTATCCGTCACAAGAATCTTTCCTTCAAAGATCTCCTCGTTGAAGGTTACGAAAGTGGACGGTTGATCGTTGCTATTCCATTCGTGTGCAAGACTCTTGAACCTTGTGCTAAATCCAAGGTGTTCAAGCCCCCGAACCCATGGCTCATTGCCGTCGTCTCACTTCTTGCGGAGCTCTACCACTTTGCCGATCTCAAGCTGAACTTGAAGTTTGAGATTGAGGTGCTGTGCAAAGGGCTTGACATTGATCTTGACACGGTGGAAGCGACTATGATTCTCAGAAGCCGGCCCACGGCCGATGCTTCGGCCCCTGCACCTGGTCTTCCCGACTATGTCAGTGATATAGACTCGTTGCCGATGAGCGGGTTTGAGGGCAGGGGGATCCAGGGCGATGGACAAGTCATGTCACTTGGCTCCGCCGCCCCTACGGAGACTCAGAGGGCGATTGGTGCACATATCGAGTCGATCTTGGCCGGACTGGCCTCGAGTGTCATCATCAGTCCCCAACTTGCCCCGTTGCACGTCAATCACTCGTTCAAGAGGGCTGTACAGTTGGCCGTCGATCGCTCGGTTCGCGAGGTATGTGTAATCGTTGTTGTTGAGGTGGAAGTTTTGTGTGCTAACCATGGTCTTTCCTAGATCATCGTGCCTGTCGTCGAACGCTCGGTCACGATTGCGGGCATTTCTACCCGAGAGCTCGTTACGAAGGACTTCGCTATGGAGTCCAGCGAGGACAAGTTACGCAAGGCTGGTCATCTAATGGCTCAGAAGCTCGCTGGAAGTCTTGCGCTGGTCACCTGCAAGGAACCTCTCAAAAGCAATCTCGGTGGACACCTTCGTACCGCCCTTGTTGACCATGGTTTCAGCGAACAAGTGATTTCCGAGCAGGTGCTTTCCATCCTTGTAGCCGACAACGTGGAGGTCGCTTGTTCTGCTATCGAAAAAGCTGCAATGGAACGCGCGGTGGCGGACGTTGATGAAGGGTTTGCGCCCTCCTATGAAGCTCGCCGAAGGCACAGAGAGCTTCGCAGTGGTCAGGCGTTTTGGGATCCCTCTGCTCCTCCTAGCAACTTCTCGGTGGCTCTCCCTGATCCGTTGCGTATCAAGGCTACAGGTCTGCAGCCTCATCAAATTGCTGTGTATGAAGATTTTTGTAAGTACTATGTCGATTCTGCTGTCATGTTATTGACGCGGGACCACAGCTCTTGATCCCAAGCGGCGGGCCCCTACCATGAGTCGGCCTGGTTCGGCAGTGGCATATTCGCGTGGAGACCATCTTCCTCCCGCCGTTTACGCTGGCTCTCCTGCGCCAGAGCAGGGGATGAGTGCTTTAAGCCATCCAGAGGCGATGGAACGGTTCACGGTTTGTTTGGTTACTGCCGATGCTTTGCTCCATACTAAATCGAAGTTTAAGATCACTGTCAGGGACTTAGAGAGCCTTGTTGTTCAACTGCCCATTACTTCTCTCTCGGCACTGCCTTCAAACCACGATATTCGCCACTTAGTCCGCCAAGTACTCTACATTGCTGCTCAGTCGGTTGATCACCACCGCACCCCGTTGCTTATCTCTCAAAAGATTGTGCAATTGCTGTATAAGACATCGTCTCAGCTGGGCAGGGAGATTTATGTTGCGCTTCTGAATCAATTATGCCACTCGTTCGAGGAAGTTGCGAAGGAGGCCATCACCTGGCTTTTATATGCCGAGGATGAGGTTTGTACTTCGTTAAACTTTACGTGTGCTCGTACTAACGTTGACGCAGCGCAAGCTGAACATTCCAGTGACCGTCACTCTTCTCCGCAGCGGACTCGTGAACACTTCGCTTCAGGACCAGCAATTGGCCAAGAGTTTATTCCAGGATCCTCGTCCGACTCTGCAGAGTTTTGCGGCCGGCCTCGTCCGAGAGTGCTTGTCCAGCGACCCGCCTGTCGCGTCCCAAAACCAGTTGACATATACGATTGAGGTCTTGGGACAGCTCGCCCAAGCTGGAAAAGCCAACGAGGAGTAGGTGTATTGCGCTATCTGTTAACAACGTGGTCTCATGTGCTTTGAATAGTGTCCAACACCTGTTAGACGACCTCCGTGGTGTCGTGAGACGGCCGAGTAACGCCGTCGCTTCGGATGTTGTCATCAGGCAGCCTTCGGTCAAACCTGAGACTGAGCAGCTCAGGGAGAAACTCTTTTCCTGGTTCCAGCAATGGGTCACTATCTTCCAGCGTTCACATTCCCCAGAGAAGGCTTTTGTCCCTTACATCACTCAGCTGACCAAGCAAGGTATCCTGAAGGTCGAGGACGTCTCTTCGTTCTTCTTCCGTGTCTGCGCCGATTCCAGTGTTAACAGCTACCTCAAATGCGTCGCTGCTGGAGAGTTCGATTACGCTTTCCAGGCTCTGGATGCGATGTCACGCTTGATTGTCTACATCATCAAGTACCACGGGGATGCTTCTGGTGTCAACAATGACCAGGCAAAAGTGCATTACCTCACAAAAATCTTGTCGATCTTCGTCCTCGTCTTGGCCAACGTGCACGAAGACCAAGGGGTTATGTTCCAGCAGAAGCCATTCTTCAGATTCTTCTCCAGCCTTATCAATGACTTGCACGCAATGGAGGCAAACCTCGGATCCGCATATTTCCAGCTGTTGACCGCCATCAGGTACGCTCGATCCAAACAAGGAATGTTAGTATTACTCATTACGATTTTGTAGTGACACCTTCAGTTCATTACAACCCACCTACTTCCCTGGCTTCGCGTTTTCGTGGCTGAGTCTGATTTCCCACAGGCATTTCATGCCCAAGTTGCTCTTGTCCGAGAACCGAGAGGGCTGGTCCGCGTTCCACAAGCTTCTCTTGTCTCTCTTCAAGTTTTTGGCACCATTCCTGAAGGAAGGAGACCTTCAACTCGCCGCTCGCGACCTCTACAGAGGCACACTCCGCCTGCTTCTTGTCCTTCTCCATGACTTCCCCGAGTTCCTCAGCGAATACTACTTTAGTCTTTGCGATGTCATCCCTCCCCGCTGCATCCAACTCCGCAACATCATTATTAGCGCATTCCCTATCTCCATCGTCCTCCCTGACCCCCACTTGCGCAACATCAAATTCGACTCGATCCCCGAAATGGGTCCCATTCCACCTATCCTGTCCGACTTTGCTTCGGGCGTTAAAAATGCTGATCTTAGAAACGGTCTGGATCAGTACCTCCTAAACCGCGGCACTCCCACTTTCCTAGCTTCACTCAAAGATCGCCTGAAGTTATCCGTGGTCCCGGAAGGTACCACTGAAACTTACAACCTCTCCCTCATCAATTCTTTGGTAATGTATATCGGTGTATCGTCGGTCGCGCAGGCGAAGGCGCGCAGCGGGTCGTCCGTCTTCGTCCCCAGCGACCCTGGCGTTGTTGCTTTACAGTACCTAGCTACTAATTTAGATGTTGAAGGTGAGGGTATCCGAATCTGTTCGTCCTTTGACCACGTGTTCATTTACAACCTTAGGACAACACCACCTCTTGAGCTCCATGGTGCTCCACCTGCGATATCCCAACGCCCATACCCACTGGTTCTCCTCTCTCTTGCTCCACCTCTTTGTCGAGGTCAAGGACGATTGCTTCCGTGAGGTGATGACTCGGGTTCTCTTGGAGCGTTTTATCGTCCACCGTCCTCACCCGTGGGGAGCGCTGGTCACGTTTATTGAGCTTCTCAGGAACCAGAAATATGAATTCTGGAGCAAAGAGTTCATTCGTGTTGCCCCCGAAGTCACCATGCTTCTCGAGAGTGTGAGTGCTCTCGTGTCTGATCCCATTCGGGGTCGCTGATGTCTTGGCCAGGTCGCGAGGTCCATCTATCAGTCCTAGACTCGCTTTGTCTTTTGTCGCTGCTATCTGTCGCACATATCTGTTTCCCTTTGGGTTCTCTTCTCTTCGGCCCGTTTCTTTTCACTCTGTTTTTCCTTCTTGACTCGTCTCTTCCTCTACGCGCAACTCACTGTATTGTGACAAGTTTCCACCCATTCAAGTGTTGAACAAGGTGTAACACGTGAACTTTGATTTTATCGGGCATGCTTTCTCTGCCTGTACGCTTCCCCAGCACACGGTCCGTGGTGACTACTATTTCTGCGTTGTTCATGACACTCCGTTCCCTCGTGATTATTGAATGCCCTGCTTCTCGATTGTTTATATAAGACCTCGTCTGCTTCGCGTTTCCCCAGAATTTTATCTTGTCACGATCCTTACCGTACGATGTACAGACGAATACTATCTATGTACTTATGGCGTCATGTGGCCGTCGCATTGCTAATCGAGCCTGACATACGTTCATTCCAGGTCTATTTACCATGTTGATCATGCGCGTCGGAGGGTACTCAACCGTAGACGCTGATGGTACAAAGGAGCATGAGTTATTTGCCCTTCCCTCGTTCCGAAATGATGGGTGAAGGGAAAAGGAAAAGGTACCCTGCACTTTGCACGCCTGCGGCACTGATCGTGTCCGCACGACCGTCGACAACGAGTCAGGCGAGAGCACGCCGGTGCGGATGAGGAAGAGCCGGATATCTGTCGATTGGAGGAAGAGTACGACGCTTTGGCTGTCGTAGGGATGCGGTTGGTAAAACAGGATCGTTGACCGCGAGTCGGGTCAAGGGGTGCGGGAAGTGGTACATGGTAATCGATAACGTCAAGATATGGCTACTTGGAAAGAAAAAAAAACATCACCCAAAGATGGCCGATCGAAGTGTGTCACGCCGAGACGCTACACCCCGTCGACGTACTACGTCCAGATTGCGTCCGCGCGTTCGAGCCAGCATCGAACGAGGGGTGTCTCGGCGCACCCGATAACGACTAGGTTTCCCTCGTGCATACCGGCGATTGGTGCGTGGAACAAGTGGAGGGCGTGTGCGATGCAGAGGGCTGCAGAGAGCTCCGGGGGAGCCTAGACATTCGTAGTCCGGGACCTCAATCACGTTCTCGAGGGGAAAGGCATATCTCTCTTCTTTCCAGTAAGCCTATTCCAAACGTCGGATCGGCGGTGCTTGACATTCACACTTACTAGCTTGACCCTCGTTCCCTCTTCGGCAGTCAAGATGGGTCGCGATGGTCGTGGAAGGTGATAGGCGGGATGACGATCAGCACGGGGTGCTCCGGCAGTAAGTCTCCACTCTTCTTCCTGCCGAGTCAATTGTCCATAGCGAACGCCGTTAGATATGGTATCGCAAAGGCAGAATGGTTGTTCATACCATCAAAAGATCGGATTTGACATCTATCCATTTCAGACATTCTCGCGTCGACCGTCACGCCGTCACGCTCGTATACTCTGAAATCGCAGTTCGCTCGCCAACGACTGAGCCTAAGCTATTTCCTTCAAATTTCAGCAGAACAGCAGGCTAAATAAAGTATATTATTGTCGTGTGTTTCTGAGATTTTCACTGACGGAAAATCGCGCAATGCTTGCAGTGACCCCCAGTTTCCACATCTAGTTGCCATCTTCGGCAGACCTGTCATGAGTGCGATATTGAACCCGCAAACAATCACAACAAAGGGTGAGACTCCAAGCACATGACATGGAGAACCATAAGCGACTTACCCCAACGTGGGAGACGCAGCTTTGTCCTTTCCTCGATGCGCGAGAGCCATCCACTCCAAAACGGTAGACATCTTGGGGCGCACTTCTGGATCTAGGTTCGTAAGCTGTCTGGCTATCTCCAGGAGCATCGTCCGCTCCGCCGAGGGACCACAGCGTGAACACAACTCTTCTAGAGTTTTTCCGCAATTCCACAAATCAGCAAGCATCGGTTTGAACAGCCCTTTGCTAACTTCCGGGGCCATGTAGCCTTCCGTGCCGATAACATCAGCAGTGTACCTGACATCCGGCGTACGGACACGAATGGACAAACTAAAGTCAATGATGGATAGATGCCCGCCTTGTAAAGGAATGATGATGTTCTGGGGCTTGAGATCCATATGGGCGACATGATGTTCGTGCATGAACGCGACCGCTTCGAAGAGCTGTAGAGACACAGACCGCAATTGTTCGCCAGGTTTCTTCAGTGACGTCAGCCAACCCCCAGCGACAGGCATTGATATCACAGTGCCTCCTTGAACAGGCCGGAATCGAACATCGGAGATGGTATGGTTTGACGGGGACTTGATCTCCGTGAGGTATTTTAGAATGTCGACCTCCCTCTCTTGTTCGGATTCCACAAACTTGAGGTATCCATGCTCGTCAACAGTGTTTCTCACGATCACGGCAAGATGAGGATACTAGGGCACATGCGTTAGTCCGAATACCGCCGAGGAAAAGAATTCGCACCCCCCATGGGATGAATTCAACCCTGTAATCCATCTGGTGCAAAATGTTTTGGATATCCTCGGCCTCAAAAACGCCTAGATCATCTTCATCTTCTGACCCACCGGGGCTGAGCAAGCCTTCTTCCGTGATAGAACACATGACAGTAGTTAGCAACATAAACTACCTGGAACCTAGAAGTTGGTGGTACTTATGGGCAGGAAAATCGATGACTAAGTAGACCTTGTTGGTGTCAATCATCTCAGTGAGCTCATGAACCTTTACGAGTCGATACAGCGATAATGATGTATGAAATGCATGCTAATTACCACAAATGTGTGGTACATCACTGGGGTGAATCCAAGAAGTCATCACTAGTGATGTATCACTAATGTATCACTAATGTATCACTAGTCATTATTAGTACTGAGAAGCACCATTGATAATTGATGATGTATCACTGATACATCACTAATACTGTTGAATTAGGCAAGCACGCGCGCAGCCGCAGGAACGGAGCACACTATGGTGATGCACAGCACGCATGGTATATATTTAACTTTCCATACTATATTTACTATATGACATACTACATTCCTCATCGGCTCATATCCGTACTGTACCATACAATACTCACTTACCTTTTGTTCTTACTTAGCAACCGTTTTCGTATAAGTAGTAGATGATTCCCCTCATCACCTCAGTCCATTTGCCCATAGCGCAACATGACTGAGGTGAGCCTTTCGATACAATACTCATACAGCATACACTAATACCTTGTACACAGTTTATCCGTTTAGGTGATTACTATTAGTCTGTTTGCCTGTAGCACAACACAACTGAGTTTATCCGTTTAGCCTTGTGTGCGCCCAAATCGAGTCTCTATTTCTATCAGGTTATGAGCCCTGATTCCTCAATATGACATCAACACTGCCACTTACCCTTGACATCCTGCCCAGCAATGTCCTGAAGCTTGACGTTAGTGGATCAAACTGGGCCATCTTCACTTTTCGTTTTCAGATGGCTGTCGATGTGAAGGATATATGGGAGCATTTTGAAGATAAAGCCCCTATGCCAACCCTATCGACCCCCACTACAGCCGAAGAGACCACTGCTATGAAACAGTGGCAAAAGAATGAGAAAACGGCGAAGAACTTGCTTACCCAGCGAATACCCGATTCGACTGCTCTATGCATTCGCTCATTGAAGACCACGGCTGAAATGTGGAAAAAGGTCAGCAAGGAATACACAGAAAAGGGGGCATATGCACAGACCAACCTACGCACCGAGTTCCTTGAGTCGAGGCTGCCGAAGGGTGGTGACGTACGCCAATTCCTTGATGGCCTGTGAACAAAACGAGAAGAGTTGTCAGCAGTAGGAGTTGATATCGACCAAAAAGATTACTGGTTGACTATCATTAAATCCCTCCCGAACTCACTCGCCAATTTCACGTCCGTCCACCTGGCAACTGCCCAGCTATACAGCACCACAAAGTCGATCTCTCCTGATGTCCTCATAGGCAATACCACGGGTCGGGG
>JBBPQV010000536.1:0-18943 GCA_038092675.1 Boletus rufocinnamomeus
CGGTTGGCAATACTGAACAGCGGGTTCAAGACGCCGTCTCATTCATGTCGAACTTTCATATCGTCTTCCTATCGCCGCCTCCACGATCGTGGTTTAGTTTTTATAGCGTATCTACACCGTGACCATCTGAACGATCCTCGTCGGATTCGCGATGAGACGTGGATTTTTGAAGACACTCCGGCCCCCTCGTAAGCCCGAGCCAGAGCCTCAAGACAAGCTCTCTTCGTCTCCTCGTCGAACGCAAGATGGAGGCGAGGAGGCTGCAACTGCTGGAGACACGATGGACGTGGAGACGACGACGGTTGAGAATGTGTATGTTCCACTACGCACTTCTGCGATCGCATTCATCGTGAGAGAACCTAATGGTGTTGCTGGTGTAGATCCAACGGAGGGGATCGCGTCAGCGCGGTGCGCGCGACGCGGTCTACCGATGGTGAGGCAGAGCTACCCTCACCTGATAATGATAATGAGTACTTCGTATTCTACTTTGACCATGTACAAACTTGGTCTTCATATGCTTCTGTCAAAGTACAACAGCTGAGCCACCGTCGAATGACCCCACTGACGAGGGGAAGTGGAAGGAGAAGTTTTTCGGCATGAGTGACAATGTCATGAAGGCGTTGCCCAATGATACGTACGTCATACCTCTCCCGTCGCGTGCAAACATACACCCTCTGATTGGCGCCTCTTCTTCAGTTTGGTTTGCTGTATTCCACCTAGGCCGCCCCCTCGTCGCCCGGGTTGGGGCCGTGATCCACTCGAAAATAAGCTCCACGTGGTCCCTCGAACGGATGGTGATCGTTACAGGAAACGCGACGTGTTCCTTCTATGGCCACGCGATCCGAAAGGCAAAGTCCTCAAGCCAAGCGAGCGGCTCAGGTGTACAGTGTCGCCCGATGGTTACCCCTGGGGTGCTACGCTGTTTGATTTCTTTCATGTAAACAGAGCGCCGACGGTCCATGGTTGGATGTCAGTTATGCCTTCGAGCGCATTATTGGAAGCAATGAGGGAACTGGGAGAGTTGGACGCAGCTGCGTCCTATATCGAGTGGGCAGAGTCAGAGGGCAAGCCGAGGGTGGAGGGTGTTGCGAATACGGAGAAGTTGATCGAGTGTATCGAGTGGAGGTTGAAGGTGGGGGTGGGGGTCCACAACGATGACGAAGATGAAGCTACAGAAGACGGCGGTGAAGAGAGGGAGGTCGAGTACGACGACCGTGACACGGAAGTAGACCCCGCCTCCATTCCACCTCCACCAACGATACCTGTCACGTCGCCTTTCCATCCCAGCCACTACCCCAAGTCATGGCCTGTTATGATTCCCTTTGAAAACCCTCACATGTCGATTGTTCTCCAAGAGCGCATCCCGTTGTATCTATTACCGCAAACATTGTACGTCCACGATCCATTCAGCTTGCTCTCTGCCCGCGAACGAAGATTCTGCGACACATCATGGACATCCCGACCCGACATCATACAAACATACAATCTCAAACTTTCTGAATCTATACACAAGGAGGTCGAAGAAGCGAGACGAAAAGCCGAGGAGTTGGAAGAGTTCAAATCTCGCACACTGATCATCCTGAGATACACCCGGACGAAGGAACAGATCGAGAATTACGAACCTGCGATCGCGGTCCCGCTCCCTCCTTATTCACGTCGTATGACGAAAGTCGAGGAAAGCCACTTGTACCTCTCTCCTGTCGCCAAGGCCGGACAGGGGAACCACTCCATCGTATACCGAAGCGAATGGGAACTACCTCGTGATCTATTTACAAGACCAAAGCTTTGTGAGAGGTGCTTCAAGGAGAGTGCAGACAAGGAAATACAGAGATTGAAGGATACGGGACGATGGGAGAAGATGTTGAGAGCGGCTGCATGGGGACCTACAGGTTTTACAGGACGTAAACCAACGCAAGCAGAACTGGACGAAGTCAGTGACCCGACTAACCTTGAAAGGGATGGGGAGATCATCGAACGGAACATCATTTGCAGCATTCCGCCCAACGCGCCTCCATCGGGAATCCTTCAATTGATCGACGAACAGAATATGTGGGATATGTTCACGAAACACGAGAATGTCATACAGATCAAAATAGAGGGCGAGAATGAGGGCGAGTCAACGGGAGGCTCCTATGTCCCCACCATTCGCATCGACCCACCATATGAAAACCAAAAGACCTGCACCCATGGTTTTGACCCGCGCACGGCAAAGTTTACCGTCGTCGCAAAGCTCTCTATCGAGCATGACCATCATCTCGTGAGGGAGGCGCGCAACTATCAACAGTTTCCCGAACACTTTTTCCATCACTACAATGGATATACCATGATTAACCAATTGCGTACCCTCGTACCCGTCAATGCCGTCGTACCCCAATTTTACGGTTACTACATGCCCAAGAAGGATGAAAAGGAGAACCAAAAACAGGAACCGTACCTCAGTCCAATTCTCCTCCTCGAACACTGTGGTGAGCCCATTGACCCAGAGAAGCTCTCCGACGAGGACCAGGATGAGTGCGCGAGTCTGTTGTTACGTTTCCAACGCGCAGGATGGCTCCACGAGTCCATCGCGCCACGCAACTTCCTCGTCCAATTTGGGAAACCAACCGAGTTCCCGATCAAGAGGCAAATCGATCCTGAGCCGAGTTTCCGACTGATCGATTTTGGTCGGTCGAGAAAGTATGAGACAGTGGAGGAGAAGCGGCGTGAAGAGGTGAATGCGTTGCGTATGTTTAAGAAATTGAACGGCAGGATGGCTGTCACGTCTGAGATGTGATGGGGCGATGTGGACAGGCTTTGACTGGCAAAAATATCATGTATGCTTGTTTCCAATTCCGACTTGTTTCTTGCAGATTTTCCTTCGACTGCGTACAGAGTACCGCATGTATATCACTATTGACGAGTATGAGTCACGAATGAAATCACGGCGGTTTCGGGGTGGAGAATGTGGTGATGACTCATGAGAAGAGACGGAAACGAGTATGTATCAGAAAACGTGGAGACCCTTGCAGAGCGAGTGATTACTTACGTCGTAGTTCCCCCATATAGAGTGTAGTCCAGTTCTTTCGTCCGCTCATCTTTAGTGTTTCCCGCCGTCGGCCACGGCCCACGGCAGGCTTTCACCGAGCACCGAACGCATAGAATACGTACGGTGGCCTTGCACTCGCCCGCCTCGCCAGGAGGTACCGCACGGAGAACTCCGAGACCGTTTGGGCAGGTGGGTCAAACCGGCCTTATCCTATATATTATTGTTCTTTCTATACTCGTTCAAACTTGGCTTGCCCACGACTCATGTATCTCGTCGTTGTCGTTGGCAACCGGATCATTTGACGATTGGCAAGATTGAACAGCAAGTTCAAGACGCGGTCTCATTCATTTCGAATTACCATTTCGAACTTTCGTATCGTCTTCCTATCGCCGCCCCCGCGATCGTGGTTCAGTTTCTACAGCGTATCTACACCATCTGAACGATCCTCGTCGCGATGAGACGTGGATTTTTGAAGACGCCCCGGCCTCTTCGTAAGCCCGAGCCATCGCCTCAAGACAAGCCCTCTTCGTCTCCTCGTCGAACGCAAGAGGGAGGCGAGGAGGCTGCAACTGCTGGAGACGCGATGGACGTGGAGACGACGGCAGTTGAGAATGTGTACGTTCCATTACGCACTCCTGCGATCGCGTTTATCGTCAGAGATTCTAATGGTGTCCCTGGTGTAGATCCAACGGAGGAAATCGCGTCAGCGCGGTGCGCACGACGCGGTCTACCGATGGCGATGCAGAGCTGCCCTCGCCCGATAATGATAACGAGTACTTCGTATTCTACTTTGACCATGTACAAACTTGATCCTCATACGCTTCTGTCACAGTACCAAAACTGAGCCGCCGTCAAACGATCCCACTGGCAAGGGCAAGGGCAAGGAGACGATCTTCGACATGGACGACGATACTATGAATACGTCGCCCGGTGATACCTCGTACATCATACCCCTCCCGTTGCATGCAAATATACACCCTCTGATTGGCGCCTCTCTTCACTTTTGTTAGTTTTATTCCACCTAGGCCACCCCCTGGGCGCCCGGGTTGGGGCCGTGATCCTCGCGAGGACATCTTTCACACGGTCCCTCGATCGCATGGCGGTCCTCACAGGAAACGCGCCGTGTTCCGTCTATGGCCACGCGATCCGAATGGCAAAGTCCTCAAGCCAAGCGAGCGGCTCAAGGGTACGCTGTCGCCCGATGGTTACCCCTGGGGTGCTACGCTGTACGATTTCTATCATGTCAGCAGGGTGCCAGGGCTCCATAGTTTCATGTCGGTCGTGACTGGGAGCGTGTTATCGGAAACGATGAAGGAACTGGGAGAGTTGGACGTAGCCGGGGCCGAGATCGAGTGGGCAAAGTCGGAGGGCAAGCCGAGGGTGGAGGGTGTTGCGAATACGGAGGAGTTGATCGAGTGTGTCGAGAGGCGATTGCAGCTGAGGGCTTACTACAAATTTTCGGTGCTCGACGACGTGCGTAGGACGGCGTTGTCGAATGGGACCGGCTGGGTGGAGGAAGTCGCGCAGGATTCGGAAGACGAGAAGGAGGATCATGAGGGGAAACATGACGAGGAACATAACAAGGAAGACGACAGTGGCGACGGGGAGGACAGCAATGACGAGGACTACGACGAAGAAGATGAGGCCCAAGAAGAGAGCAAGGTCGAGTGCAGCGACATGGAAGTAGACCCCGCCTCCATTCCACCTCCACCAACGATACCCGTCACGTCGCCTTTCCATCCCAGTCACTACCCTAAACCATGGCCTTTTATTCCCTTTGAAAACCCTCTGTCGATTCTTCTCCAAGAGCGCATCCCGTTGTATCTATTACCGCAAACACTGTACGTCCACGATCCATTCAGCTTGCTCTCTGCCCGCGAACGAAGATTCCGCAACACCTCATGGACATCCCGACCCGACATCATACGAACGTACAATCTCAAAATTTCTCAAACTATACACAAGGAGGTCAGAGAAGCGAGACGAAAAGCTGAGGAGTTGGAAGAGTTTAAATCTCGCACACTGATCATCCTGAGATACACCCGGACGAAGGAACAGATCAAGAACTACGAACCTGCGATCGAGGTCCCGCTCCCTCCTTATTCACGTCGTATGACGAAAGTGGAGGAAAGCCACTTGTACCTCTCTCCTGTCGCCAAGGCTGGACAGGGGCACCACTCCATCGTATATCAAAGCGAATGGGAACTACCTCGTGATCTATTTACAAGACCAAAACTTTGCAGACAGTGCTTCAAGGAGAGTGCGGACAAGGAAATACAGAGATTGAAGGATACGGGACGATGGAAGAAGCTGTTGAGAGCGGCTGCATGGGGACCTACAGGTTTTACAGGACGTGAACCAACGCAAGCAGAACTGGACGAAGTCAGTGACCCGACTAACCTTGAAAGGGATGGGGAGATCATCGAACGGGAGATCATTTGCATCGTTCCGCCCAACGCGCCTCCATCGCGAATCCTTCAAACGATCGACGAAAGGAATATTTGGGATATGTTCATGAAACAGAGGGATGTAAATACCCTACAGCTCTACATTACAGGAGGCGGGGATGAGGACGAGCCAACGGAAGACTCCAATGTCGCCACCATTCGCATCGACCCACCATTCTCGTATGAAAGCCAAAAGACCTGCACCCACGGTTCGCGCCCTTTTGCTGTCCAGCGCACGGCAAAGTTCACGGTCGTCGCGAAGCTCTCTATCGAGCATGACCATCATCTCGTGAGGGAGGCGCGCAACTATCAACAGTTTCCCGAGCACTTTTTCCATCACTACAATGGATATACCCTCGTTAGCCAATTGCGTACCATCGTGCCCGTCAACGCCGTCGTACCCCAATTTTACGGCTACTACACGCCCAAGATGGATAGAAAGGAGAACCAAGGACAAGAACCGTACCTCAGTCCAATTCTCCTCCTCGAACGCTGTGGTGAGCCCATTGACCCAGAGAAGCTCTCCGACGAGGACCAGGATGAGTGCGCGAGTCTGTTGTTACGTTTCCAACGCGCAGGATGGCTCCACGAGTCCGTCGCGCCGCGCAACTTCCTCGTCCAATTTGGGAAACCGACCGAGTTCCCGATCAAGAGGCAAGTCGATCCTGAGCCGAGTTTCCGACTGATCGATTTTGGTCGGTCGAGAAAGTTTGAGACAGCGGAGGAGAAGCGGTGCGAGGAGATGGAGGCGTTGCGTATGTTTGAGAAATTGAACGGCAAGATGAGTGTCACGCTTGCGATGTGATGGGGCGATGTGGATAGGGTTGGCTGTTTTGCACGCAAGGGCTTTGACCGGCAAAAATATCATGTATGTCACATCTTTCCAACTTGTTTCTTGGAGATTCTCGTCCGACTGTGTACTAAACACTGCATGTATATCACCATTTGTACGTGTTATTGTTCTTTCCATACTCGTTATAACTTGGCTTGCTGTATCTCGTCGTCGTCGTCGGCAACCGGATTGTTTGATGATTGGCAAGATTGAACAGCAAGTTCAAGACGGGGTCTCATTCATTCCGAAATCGTCTTCCTATCGCCGCCCCCGCGACCGTGGTTCAGTTTCCACACTGTAATCATATCTGAACGATCGTCGTCGTCGTCGCCATGGACGTAGAGACGACAGCAGTTGAGGATGTGTACGTCCTACCATGCTCTCCTGCGATCACATTCGTCGTCAGAGGTTCTAATGATCTTGCCGGTGTAGACACAACGGAGGGGATCGCATCATCGCGGTGCGCATGACGCGGTCTACCGGGGGTGAAGCAGAGTTGCCCTTTCTCGATGATGATTACGAGTACTTCGCGTCCTACTTAGACCGTATATAAACTCGATCCTCACACGCCTCCGCTTGCAGTACCGAAGCCGAGTCACTGTCGAAAGATCCCACTGGCAAGGGGAAGGAGAAGGTCGTCGACACGAATGACAATGCCATGAATACGTCGCCTGATGATATAGATACCTCGTACGTCAATCCCCTCCCGTCGCGTGCAAACATACACCCTCTCATTGGCGCCTCTCCCCACTTTTGTTAGTTTTCTTCCACCTAGGCCGCCCCCTCGGCGCCCGGGTTGGGGCCGTGATCCTCGCGAGGTCATTTTCCACACGATCCCTCGATCACTTGGTGGCGATCCTCGCAGGAAACGTGCCGTGTTCCGTCGATGGCCGCGCGATCCGAACGGCATGGCCTTCGAGTCAGGCAAGCTACCCAGGGGCACGCTGTCACCTGATGGTTACCCCTGGGCTGCTACGCTGTACGATTTGTATAATGTGATCGTATCTGGTGGGATATGTGTTATGACTGGGAGCGCGTTATTGCAAACGATGGAGCAACTAGGAGAGTTGGACGTAGCCGGGGCTGAGATCGAGTGGGCAAAGTCGGAGGGCAAGCCGAGGGTGGAGGGTGTCGCGAATACGGAGGAGTTGATAGAGAGTATCGAGAGGAGATTGCAGCTGAGGGCTTACTACAACTTTTCAATGCTCGACGACGTGCGTAGGACGGCTTTGCCAAATAGGATCGACAGGGAAGATGAAGTCGAACAGGCTTTAGAAGACGAGAAGCATAAGAGGAAACATGACGAGGAACATAGCAAGGAAGACGTCGTTGAACAGGCTCCAGAAGACGACAGCGGCGACGGGGGGGACAGCAATGACGAGATCCACGACGAAGAAGATGAGGCCCCAGAAAATGGCAATGAAGAGCAGGATAAGAGCGAGGTCGAGTACGACGACACGGAAGTAGACCCCGTCTCCATTCCACCTCCACCAACGATGCCCGTCACGTCGCCTTTCCATCCCGGTCACTACCCTAAACCATGGCCTTTTATTCCCTTTGAAAACCCTCTGTCGATTCTTCTCCAAGAGCGCATCCCGCTGCATCTATTACCCCAAACACTGTATGTCCACGATCCATTCAGCCTACTCTCTGCCCGCGAACGAAGATTCTGCGATACCTCATGGATGTCCCGACCTGATATCATACGAACGTACAATCTCGAATTTGCCGGATATACACGCAGGGAGGTCGAACAAGCGAGACAAAAAGCTGAGGAGTTGGAAGAGTTCAAATCTCGCACACTGATCGTCCTGAGATACATGCAGACGAAGGAACAGATCAAGAACTGCGAGCCTGCGATCGAGGTCCCGCTCCCTCCTTACCCACGTCGTATGACGAAAGTCGAGGAAAGCCACTTGTACCTCTCTCCTGTCGCCAAGGCTGGACAGGGGCACCACTCCATCGTATACCGAAGCGAGTGGGAACTACCTCGTGATCTATTTACAAGACCAAAGCTTTGCGGACAGTGCTTCAAGGAGAGTGCGGACAAGGAAATACAGAGATTGAAAGATACGGGACGATGGAAGGAGATGTTGGGAATGACTGCATGGGGACCTACAGGTTTTACAGGACGCCAACCAACGCAAGCAGAACCGGACGAAGTCAATGACTCGATTGACCTTGACAGGGATGGGGAGATCATCGAACGGGAGATCACTTGCATCGTTCCGCCCAATATGTCTCCATCTGAAATTCTTCAAATGGTCGACGAACGCAATATTTGGGATAAGCTCATGAAACAGAGGAATAGCAATGCCCTACAGCTCAACTTTACAGAGGACGGGGATGAGGGCGAGTCAACGAAGGGTTCATGTGTCGCCACCATTCGCATCGACCCACCATTCTCGTATGAAAGCCAAACGACGTGCACCCACGGTTCGCGCCCTTTTGCTGTCCCGCGCACGGCAAAGTTCACGGTCGTCGCGAAGCTCTCTATCGAGAATGATCATCATCTCCCGTGGGAGGCGCGCAACTATCAACAGTTTCCCGAGCGCTTTTTCCATCATTACAATGGATACGCCTGCATTGGCCAATTGTGTACCATCGTGCCCGTCAACGCCGTCGTACCTCAATTTTACGGCTACTACACGCCCAAGATGGATGGAAAGGAGAACCAAGAACAGGAACCGTACCTCAGTCCAATTCTCCTCCTCGAACACTGTGGTGAGCCCATTGAACCCGAGAAGCTCTCCGACGAGGACCAGGACGAGTGTGCGAGTCTTTTGTTACGTTTCCTACGCGCAGGATGGCTCCACGAGTCCATCGCGCTGCGCAACTTCGTCGTCCAACGCGGGAAACCGACCGAGTTCCCAATCGAGAGGCAACAGAATCCTGAGCCGAGTTTCCGATTGATCGATTTTGGTCGGTCGAGAATGTTCAAGTATGAGTCGGATAAGTGGATGGAGGAATCGAAGACGTTGTATATGTTCTGGAGTTTGAACGGCAAGAGGAGTGTCAGGGGGCCTGGGATATGATGAGGCGATGTGGATAGGGTTGGCTGTTTTGCGCGCAAGGGCTTCGACTGGCACGAAGACGTATCACGTATGGTTGTTTCCAACGTATTTTTTTCATTCGACTATGTACTAAATACCGTGCGTATGTCACCATTGACGAGTATGAATCACGAATGAAATCATGGTTTCAGGGTATGAAGGGTGGGGGTGGAGAATGCGGCGATGAGAAGGGGAAAGGAGTTTCAGAAAACATTGAGACCCATGCAGAGCGAGTGATCGACGAGTGTAGTGATCCAATAGCAACAGGCTGTCCGAGATGTACCCGCGAGGCCGATCTGAGTGACTTGCTGTGTACGAGTCAAGCTGCTATGTGTAGATACGCGGTGGGTGAAAACGAACTGAGGAATGAGAAAACTAGAAACCACGTTACGATCCAGTGCAGGGACGAGGGGAGCCTCGTACATGCTAAACGGTACTAGTTGTTTGAGGGCCTGCAAATGACTGAAAGGTCGCCGACGGTGGAATAAGGTACCGAGATGCGAAAACGAAACGCATCCCTAAATATCAGGCGAGCGTGGTTTTATCAAGGGACGAAAAAGTAAGATATCTATCCCGTCTGACCCACATGGAATGACCCTCACCCTCATTAACTCGTCAATATATTCTGAACTGCATCCCATCCCCCGTCCAGGCCGTGATGTTGAATTTGCTTCAGACAGGGCATCAGAGATTTCAGACACGACGCCAAGACGCTAATAGTGGCATCTGCAATGGGTGAATGCCCGACGTGCAGCTTTGTTACACGTTTGTTTGGCACACCGCATCCATCGACCACCACTCCCAAGCACGTCAGTGCACTCGGCCCTCCAGGTTCGTGATCTCCCAGCCGTTCCTGGCGCATCTCGTCAGAACTAAAAGATGATTGTGTGAGCGACGACGGAGGCGAAATCGTCCCATCGAACGGAATACAGAGTATCTCCAGATGTGGACAATATGTCACCACGGTGATCACTGCGACCATGGTGGCCACTGGACAGGGCCTAATCACCGACGACAGCTTTGCTGTGCCAACCTTCAACTTGCGCAAGTGTGGCAACGACTTTGCCATCCGCGCGAAATCGGCATCGTCCAACTGCGACGTACAAAACGAGCCCATGTCCAGCTCGCGTAACAATGAAAATCGAATGAGCACTTGAATGAGGGGTGTCTTCAACTTTGGTATCTCCGACAAGCGTGTTCTAACGAAGACGGATCTTGGTTCAATTGTAAGATGTTCCAAACGAGATGTGTCGAGGCGGAGGGGGAGAAGTTGGAACAAGGCTTCGATCTCCGCTTCGTTGACATGGTTCATGCCGATGAACAGACGGAAAATGGTAGGGCTCCCGTGAAGATTCTGTAGATAGCGCGTGCAGAGGGCGGTGTCCCGTGGGCTGAGCAACAATTCCTGAACCGTGTCCGGGACCCTTCCCACATATACTGGTGAGGAGGTAGTGACTTCGACCCCGAGTGTGTCAAGAGTGCGTTGAGAAGCGAGTTTTTCCATGTCAGATTGTGAAACGGCGCATGATCGTAGCCTTCGTAGCCTCTTCCATCGAGTTGCCATTTCACCTACTTGTTGAGAAGGATCGTAGATCCATGAGCAACTGAAGAAAATGGTAAATGAAGTGACGTTTGGACAGAGGTTGGGTAGATCAGAGAGTATGGCCAATTCAAAAGCAGGGGGAACATGCGAACGGATAAAAGAGAGCGCGATGGTAGTCACTGCAGGACCTGCGAAATATCTAAACAGTGGAACACCGGAATCATCGGGACTCAAGAACGTAGTCTCTCTCCAGTCGAACTCGGTGAGGTTGGGAAAGATGAGGAGACGGTCTCTAGGGTAGCGTTCGAGGGATGCGGTGAATGTTTGTTTTACCAAAGTAGGCACTCGCGTCTCGCGTCCATGTATCTGGATAGACCGGACACGTTCTGTATACTTGCAGAACGACGACCAATCTGCCTTATCCATGGAAGCCTGGGGAATCAGACCGATTGGACTTCAGCTGGCCCATATACGGTGGAGAAACGACAAACCTCGGGGTTTGGACAGACCGTGAGCAACGGGTCAAGACTATTGAGCACCCGCCAAAGAACATCCAACGCCACTACACTGAACGACCGACACGTTCTGACGAGTGATGCAAGTGTTTTCTTCCCGTCACTGCTTTGATGCACGTCCACATCCGAGTCAACTGTGTCCCCATCTGTATCTCCACGCGAGTCCTCGTCCCAAAGCCAGATAAACTCGAAGATAAGACGCAGAATTTCGGAAATGAAGAGACAACGATGTACGGGAGTGGTCGGGTACTCTGTGGCAGCATGAGTCTGATTTGCCTTGAGACGCTTCGGAGACGGCATGGAAGTTCAACAGAGTTGCAATCCGGTAGGCTAAATCCTAATTTGTACACACTGACATGCACAAGGTTTCCAGGCCTGTACGTGGACTGAAAATGGTCACTGATGTTCTGGGAAAGCTGCGGTTCATAGGCTCAGAGCCGCGGGCTAGGCGTACCATTAGCCTATTCGCGGTCAGTGGTCACCAAAGGTTGCACACACCAGACAATGTTCACCTTAGCCTTGTTCCGTAGGCTTTTAAGAGGAGACCTCAACGCTTAGCAAAAGCTACCTTTGAAATATGGTAACGGAAATTAATCACCCTTGGCAAGCCCCACTTGTAGTGCTTTGCAGCGGGCGCAAAGTTTGCTTTCTTTGCAAATAGGTCAACATGCGTATGTTTATCGTTGTGGAGATTTTGCATAACTAGGATAACCGGAAACGTGAACTACATGTATCTTGTCAACGACCGACGTGATTTTCGTTAAATGCGTAGTGTTTCGTTGGATCTTGTCTTGTCTTCTCCATAGTGCGGTTAAGAAAAAGCCTGTTCCCGAAACGATTTGAAACTCCGACGCACATACGCGTCGTGTGCATCGTTTGTATCGCCTATCATCTGACACCTACCATGTCTGTTACCCTCACAGACACCCAAACCCTCCTCGCCTTCAAAGCCGGACGGTCCTTTAGGCGCACCGGGACCAACTTTGTTGACGCAGACCCTACTAAAGGCGCAATCGTGCTCTCTAACAACGACGATGGTCTCTTGCACTTCATGTGGAAAGAACGCGCAACGGGGAGTCTCGGCGACGACTTGATCCTCTTCCCTGGCGATGCAACCTTTGAAAAGGTGACACAGGCTCCGGGTGGGAGAACGTATGTCCTCCGGTTCGAGAGTTCGGATCAGAGGCACTTTGTGAGTCGTCCTGGTCCCTACCCGATGCCTACTTGACGAGGACCTAGTTCTGGATGCAGGTGATGCCGCTTCCAGCGGTGCGCGCGTGATGGCGGAGGCGAGAGTGATCTGACGGGCCTTTCAGGATGCATCATCTCATCGGGACGACGAGTTTGTACACAATCTCAATAGATTGCTCGCCGATCCAAACATCATTCCTGTCTGGGACTCAAGGACGGCCGAGTCCCAGGCATCCACGTCTACTCCGGGCGCATCTACGTCACAGACACCCGCTGCCCCGTATGTCGCACTTTGTCCTCACTCAGTCCACGTTATCTCAATCTTTGTAGATCTGGCAACACACCCGCACCACTCCCCCCAGGGACGACACCCGAACAGCTTGCGCGTCTTCGAGCGCTCGTTACCTCCATGGGAGCCAGCGCCGGCCCCAATCCAGGTCCGTTGCTTCATTTCCCTTTGTCCTCAACTCACTACATCCCTTTATATCAGATGACGAAGTCTCCCTGACAGACATCATTACACCCTCCAATCTCCTCCCGCTCTTCACCTCCCATCCCACAGTCCTGCCCTCCCTTTTCCCTCACCTCCCTCCAGACCTGTTACCCTCTGAAAACGCGCCATTGACACCTCACCAAACAGCCCAACTCACTGAAAGTCTGCAGCGCACAATAAACTCACCTCCGTTTCGCGTGGCAGTCGCTCAACTCGACAGGGCACTCAGGACAGGCGCGTTGGGGGGGTTCGTCAGGGGTCTTGGTTTACCAGAGAGCGCAGGCACGGGGATTGGAGCGTTTTTGAGGGCAATCGAGGAGCAAGCTAGGAGGGAAGGACAGAGTGGAAGCGGGCAAGAGGATATGATGGAAGAGGACTAGATGTCTTTTGCAAGTCTTGAGCGCCTTTCTACCTGTATGCATGAAATAATTTGCTACAGCGGGAAAAATATACAGATTATTAGAGGAGATGAATGCACAGGCAGAGGGAATATGTATGTGGCGAGACAGAACGGTATGACGTGACGCGACCACCGCGGGAAATATGCCGAATGGCTGCATTCCACTGCAGAACGCAAGATGTCGAGACCCCCGACATACATCACAAAGTTTAGTGACCGCGCTCTGTCAACCAGCGGAGTACGATATCCCTGAAGATACTGTGTCAGTCACATCCACCATCAACACTGCGCCAGAGCTCACAGATTGTGCTGGCTTCGCATCGAACACTAATGAACAATGGTAAGTAACACTTAATTCGAGCGTTAACGGGTTCACATACAGAATAACACTGAATGAATAGAATTGGGTAAACCTCGAGAACACCCATGGAGAGTTACGAGCACTCACAGAAACTGGACGGTTCTGGATTTTGTCTAGTTGGCTATGCGCAAATGAGCCAGTGCACAAAGTTCTCCGACCCGAAAAGCGCACTTACAGCTCGCGGATGAGATCTTTTACAGTTGCATGATCCGGGAGGTCATTTTTGTTCCCAAGCTAGAATGATTAAATGGTGTGCGACAGTTAGGCAGAGTCAGCATGACGAGCAAAGAATGCGGGCGAGACAAAATTGGACAATGGATACGCACGACGAGTAATGGGACGCCGGCGAGACTGGGCTGTGAGAGTAATTGGTGAAGCTCGAAGCGAACCGTGTGGAATTTGTCTTTCTACACGTTCGCAGCGTCAGCCAATTATCGCTTACATGTTTCGTTGCACCTGGATACGCACGTCTACGGAATCTACGACAAATCTTCACCGAGGATGAGCTTGCCTTTCCATGACACAGAACAATAAGGGGTTGGATTCCAGAACCCGAACAAGTGAGACAGGAGATAGGGAAATGAAAACGTACACAACTGCGTCGACACCGTTACAATACCTCTCCCACATGGAACGGAATTTTGGTTGACCTGCAACGTCCCAAATCTTGAGCGTCACCGCGCCCTTGCGAACTTTGCGATAATTGAAAGCGACGGTCGGTACAACATCCTCTGTCCACTGTCGTTCATCATCATGAAATTAGTTGAATTCGAATATGACGGATGACGCGACAGACGCAACTTGTCCAGACCCTATGACGTTCACAAACGACGTCTTTCCCGATGCCTGCATACATTTAAAAGTGTGTTTTGTCATTTCTACATCTCCATATACACAGAGAAACGCACCTGTAATCCCACCACCGAAATCTCGGCCGATTTGGCAAAGAAGATACTAGGAGCCGCATGCACGTCAGTATACCCCCTACCGTACCTCGAGAATTGAGCATCGTATGTGTGAACACTCACCTGCTGAACCAATGGAGAACGGAGGAGAAGAACAACATCGTTCGTGGCCCACGGTGGTCAGCCTCGTCGCACTCAGTGATGACGGTGTATTCCACAGGGCGCACAAGATGCCGACGGCATGTGTTATATGTTGACAGTCAGCGCCGCGGAGTTCGAAAGTGTACTTGCTGTCATTTCTGTGTCGCACCCGTGCAAGTAATAACACTAACACCAACTTTTCCGGGTTTCCGAATTCTTAATAGGAATCGCATTCATGAGTCCCAAAAAGTCTCGGAATTGGCCTTTCCAAAACTCTAAGTCTCCAAGCGGTCCAAATAGCACGCCTCACGTGCCAAAATGCCCGGCATAGAATAGCAATGTGGGAGGGCGGCGGGGGTTGTGACAGTTGGTGTAACACGGCCCTTGGATGACATTCAATGTCCGCTCAAATTGATTGTCTGCCATGGGTCTGCACGTGACGTATGTAGCTGTGCGTTTGGACCGCTTGGAGACTTAGAGTTTTGGAAAGGCCAATTCCCAGACGTCCTCATGAGTCCGAGAGTAGGACGGCGGGATACCTTGAATCATTTTTCTAGAATTTCCTGAACTGGTATCACATGACGTCTGCTTGGCTAATTGGCAAGATTTATTCGAAGCAGAGCTGAAGACCGGAAATCTACGGTCCCGAAGCAGTTTCTTTCGGCGGCAGAATGGCCTAGTGGCAATCACACGTGTTAGGCCATCCTGCGGCCCTGCTTTTTGTCGCAAGTTCGATCCTCCCCTCGGCTATCTTGCAAGAAAAGGATGTTGGTAAGTGTTTGATACTTGTGATTGCATTGGGAGCATGTCTGCTATCTACATTACATTCACGTGGCACAGGTAAGCTGTACAACCATCCAGGAGACGCTTCTAGGCTGGGACCTGCCTCTGAAAACATCAATAGTATTCTTTGTTGTTGTGACATACAACTAGGAATCAATGGTAGATGTGAACTTTCCTGCCCATAAGTTTCAGAGACCATGACATTATTGAGTTACCTCCGCGATGAGCAGGCAGGCTGAAGTGGTTGATACGAGCAGCGTAAAGCCAATTGTATTGTACATCCATGGGCATGTCTTTTTTTAGCCCACAACGATTGGTCTACTCAGGTTACCCCCCCTTGTGCATTGTGAAAGACCATCTGGCTATGAGGGGCTGGACTGGACAAAAATAAATAATCTAGTTTTCATCCAATGTTTTTGCATTACAGTCAAAAAATTTTGAATTTTGGAAAAGATAAACCAATAAAGAAGCTTGGGCGGACAGAAGTCAAATCAAAAATTTTGTTTTCACACCATATCAAATGAAATCAGAAATAGAAAGTTGGATTGAAAAAAGGCCCATGCCCAAGCGTGCCACGGTTTGGCTCGATGGGGGAGGGGCTTGGGGGAAGGTGAAGGGGGTTTGAAAAAAGGCCCATGCCCAAGCATGCCACCACTTGGCTTGACAGGGGAGGGTATACGGTGAGATGGCTCGACGGTTAGCCACACGAAGCACAGGCATTGAGGGCCAGTGGGGGATGGAGGTATGTCTGGAGGTGGTGGTTTTCTATTATCCAAATTTATTAGGACATAGTGATAATTATGGGTTGAAGGAATGGGCCATGACGCACGGGGTTGAAATTTGAAATGCAGTGAGCGGCTAGCCAGCATGCACAGCCACGTGATGGCCAAATGTGTCAAGTCAGTCAGGCTGGTCAGCGGAGTCAGTTAGGAATGTCTTAGTAAGCCAAGCCAGCTGGAAGAGCTATCGATTTGGGCAGCAGCTTTAGGCTATGTGCTACATGGGTGCTAGGTACTAAATGCAGCCTTTAAGGCTGAACATGCTGTATCAATCCTGCTCAAGCTCATCTATCTTAGAATATAGGGCTGCAGCCCGTCTACAGCACTCTTCATGGCCTTCTGAAAAAAGCCTCTGCATCTCTGGGTTTAAGTGAGCAGGCAAAAAGCCGTAATCAACCCATCAAAAAAGTCCACCTGGGCAATACTGCATAAATGACTGCCTAGTTTCCTCAGGTTGAATGGAGGCATTTCCATGGCAAATGGTTCCAGAAGGAACAAGGATGGTGGATCCTGGGGGAAACTCAATGGCCAACCCCAGGTTGTAGAGGGCAAGGTGGCCGCCCTCAGCCGGGTTGTATGAACTGCAGGCAAAAATGGCACAGAGACCGAATGGAATGTTGGTGCTGTCTACATGATCCACTGTGACCACTCAGGGACCACAGTTGAACGTGGCGGTGGGGAAAATGCTGTTTTTAAAGGGCTGCTGAAGGCTGGGGTGGCAGTCAAACAAGGGATCCAGGTGAGCTTGATACTCCCCATACAGCTTGGGCGAATACATTGCAAAGCAGCCTGGGGGCTCTTTAGGGGGGCATGCAGGGGGGTGGGCTTTAAACACTTACTGCTCATGAACCCAGCCACCCTTTGAATAATCTTGTTTGAAAGGAGGGAGCCTACAATGGCATGGTTCTTTGCAGAATGTGCCAGGTTTGATGGGACCTATAGGCATCAGCAAATTGCACACAGGGGGTGGTTAGACCAGCACACACCTGCTGTCCACCCCTGTAGGAGGCACCAATGGCCAAGGAGGTAAAGTTACCCTTTCATTCAGAGTGAGATAAGCCAGCCCCAGCCCCTGCCTCCTGCAGGAGGGTGCTTATTTGAGTATGAACATTGTCCCATGTGTCACTGCTGGGTCGGCCAGCAAGCATGGCTATGACTCGATCCTCCTTGTCAAGAATGGCAGTTGGCGTGCTAAAGGGACCCTCAGCAAACACGTGCATGCCCCAGGAAGGCACACCTACCACCCGTCCCACCTCACAACCCTGAGGCCCATTTCAACCAGCTCCTGAAGGGTTCTTTCTCTTGCAGGGTTACAGTGCTGCCGGAGGCTTACAAAGGCACCCCTTGCTGCTGGCAGGCTCTCAGCATTGAACGCTACCGCAAACCCAAGAGGTTTGTGGTGTTTTTTGGATAGGGTGTGTTGAGGACGGCCTGGCTGTGCCAACTTTGCTATAGCACGTTTTCTCTGTCAGCGAGCTTTGTCTGCGGCTTTTTTACCACCCCTCTGCAGCAGAGGGGTGCTCAGGGCCTTTGGCTGGCTTGCTGGACCCTCAAAGGGCATGGGGGTGCAGGGGGCATGGGATGGGGTGAAGGGGGGGCTGTCTAACAGAGGCTCCTCGAAATCACCAGCCCTGGAGGCGGCATGCTCGAGCTCTTGCCAGAGGGGCTTGTCAAGGCAGCCCTGCATGCTCAACGATTGGATGCAGATGATGTTGAGGGCAGACGGAAGCACCTATATTGCATGAGAATGGGGCATGGGGGTGGCGCGTTTGAACTTACTGTGGGCATACTTGATGCAAAAATGGCATGGGTGAAGGGGCAGTGTTAGGAGGCTGAGCTCAGCAACATATGAAAGTGCTAGCAGGGCGGTTGAATGATGTGGGGGGCTAGAGGCAAGTGTGCAGCATCTGGGTGTGCTGGGGCAGCCGGCCTTTTTGCGCTATGCGCAAAAGGCTGGGGGTTCTAACGGGGGAGGAAAAGCGACTGCGTCCGAGCATGCCAAGGTTTGGCTTGACGGGGGTGAGGGGCGCATGAAAGGAGGTGTTCTATGCGTGTTATGCATGGAAGCCAGGCTGAAGAATGGGGGGGGAGACGTGTCTGCAAGGCCACCGGGTTGGGTTGGTGGCGAAGCTTTGTGCTAAGGCCCAGTGGAACCCCTCAGAGTACGTGAACGGGATCGGGTCACACATGTCACATATTAAACCCATATTTGGCAGAATTTTGCCTGTTTTGGAACCTGGAGGGCATCTCGGAATGGATTTCGTGCTGTTCAAGTCTTTGAACCATTTGAGCCATTTGAGCCAGCTGCTTACATAAACAATCAACCTTCGTGGCTGAGTGCTGAGTGCTGACCTCCTCTCCAGTTTCTCCTTCATTTAGACATCGCTCAGACAGCAGTGGCAACTCGCTTGGCAGAAACCATTCATGCAGAAAGACCCAGCAAAAAAATGGTAAGTCCATCCCACTCCGAGGATA
>JBBPQV010000537.1:0-18910 GCA_038092675.1 Boletus rufocinnamomeus
AGGCAGTGTCAGACACTGCATAGTCCTGCAGGGAAGCGATGATATCGTTCCAGAGAGATGACCCAGGGTAGTCCAAAGGAATGGTAGGGGAAAAAGATGGGGGGGTATTGCCAACTGTAACAGACAGTAACAGATTCCTTAGTGGGGCAGAGAATTACCCCCTTAGTAAGTCCATGGTCAACCACAACCAGTAAGGTGTCAAAGCCATTGGAGAGGGGGAGGTTGGTGATGAGATCACAGGAGATCTGTTGGAAGAGATGGGATACAGAGGAAGGAATGGGAGTGAGTGGGGGAATGGTAGGATGAGTGTTGGACTTGTTTTGCTGACAGGTAGCACAGCCTGCAATATATTGACAGACAAATGTGGCCAAGCCTGGCCACCAGAACTCTGAGGCAACCAGTTGCCTGGTTTTCAGGTAGCCAGGGTGTTCTGCAGTTGCATGGTTATGGCATCGTTGGATGATTTCACAACAAAGAGAAGCAGTGGGTGGAACATAGGTACAACCTTGGTGTGTGAGGATGTTGTTATGCCGAGTAACAATGGAACACCGACAAGTAGTTGGAGTTCATCTTGAGGTACTCTAAGACCTGATAGAGTGTATGCCAGCCCACTATGCTGAGCATTGAATGATGGCTTGCACTAGAGTGACAAGCAGGAAGTGAAAGAGTAAGCATGAGAGCTGGCAAGGGAAGCAAGCCAGTGGTGAACTCCAAGATACACGGTAGATTGTGTAGGTTTAAGTTAAAGAGACAATACAGATAGAGACCAAATATATATACTGCCTGGAGTCGGTTTAGGGCAGGTGAGTCAGAGACTGAAACTAACATAAGGGGAGGCACGAGCATGATGATGAGATAAGAAATGCATTGCATATAACAAGCATGTGATGTAGAAGGCAGTGTCCTTGGGAAGAATAGGAACAGGTGAAAACAGAACGGAAGAAGTTGGAATGGAGAGAATCAGAATGGGAGAAATAGGATCAGAACAGGGTGGTGTCCTTGGAGAGGAACAGAAGAATGAGGCTGTCCTCAAAGGCAGTGTCTGGCACTGCGTACTCCTGCAAGGAAGCAATGATGTCATCCCACAGGAAAGACCCTGGATAACCCAAAGGAATAATGGGGGGAAATGAAGGGGGGATACCATTACCCATAACATTACCCTCCACATACATCTGAAGTTCCATCTCAGACAAATCCTCAGTTATCTTGGTGGTAGCACTGGACAGGGACCATGGATGGGTGACACATGGTGGTGGGGGAAGAGCAAGAAAGGGGGCCCACATGGGATAATGGATGATCACATTCGGCTGGAGTTGCTTGATTGGGATCGAGTCAAGTGGGGGGTCATACTTCCCCCAGGTCCATTGAGAAGGTTGCTGGGACTGACCTTGACAGCTATTGAAACGTCTCCCATAGAGGGGGAAAGATTATGGGGAGTCTGGGACAGGAGTCCAGTAGAGACAAGGACTCGATGGCAACACCATCTGAGGGGATGAGGGGACCTTGGATCTGCTGGAGGGGTAACAGGTATGGGGGTGGTGGAACAAGTGGGGACAAGGGTGAACTCAGAGGAGGGTTCCTTGGTGGCAACTGAAAGGGTTCCAACATCAACTTGGCTTCTAAGCCTGAGACGAGGTCTTCGAGAGCTCTGGTCTTGTTGGTCATCAAAGGGAGAGGAGGACAGGGAGGAGTGAGGTGTTCTGTCAAAGACATCAACATCAGTAGGAAGGGGGTCATTGTTAAAGTATGCCTGTCTTTCCTCTTCCGGAAGGGAAAAGATGACAGAGTGGAGCAAAGACAAGACAGTCACAAGAGAGAGGATGGAGATGCAGTAGTGGAGTCACTCAATGTGGAAGGCTTCAAGTGTGGCATTTCTGATCTCAAGTACAGCTTGTTCAATTGAGGTGAGTGGCAAGACATTGGATGTCTGGCCAGCATAGGAGTGTTCTGCACCAACATGGGAATTTGTCATGTCCCAGGTGGCCTAGGGGAGAAGGGATTGAATGGTGGTGTAGTACCTATAGAGGCAGGGGAGGTGGATGAGGGTGTTGTTGCACAAGAAGAGTGGTAGTCTCTCAAGTGCAACAGATGCTTCTCAGCTCTCAAGGAGGGAGACATAGACAAGACAATGAGCAGATGGGGGGAGACGATGGATGTGGGTGGAGAGGGGAACAGACTGGAGGAAAGGGAACATCATGGAAGTTCTTAAGAGAGAGGAGTTCAGAGTTCACTCTTCTTTTTATACTCTTTTAGGATGGTCTTGGCATTTCCTAAATTGTGGACGGATTCCCACATTCATTCCATATTTGAATATCCTTTCCAGTGCATGAGGTACTGCCTTTTATCCAAGTTTCCCCAATGGTTGACAATGGTCTCGACTTCATATTCTTCCTCCGACCTGAGAAGATCTGGTGGAGGTCGGGAGAAGTTGGGGCTGTGTTCTGTAGTTTCCCAGTATGGGAAAAGTAGGGAGGCATGGAAGACATCGTGGATCTTCCATCATGATGGGAGTTCTAGGTGGTAGGCAACTGGGGAAATGACCTTGGAGATTCAGAAGGGTCCAGTGCGTTGTGGAGAGAGTTTCTTTGACAGGGTTTGGAGACGAAGGTTCTTTATCTCAAGCCAAACCTGGTCTTCAACTTTCCAAGGTTTGAAGGTCAAATATCATCATTTCTTCATGTGTTGCTGAACAAGCTCATGAGCTGCTTCAGCTTCTTTTTGGGAATCAGAGATGGCATTTAGCCTGGATTCAAGGGTGGATAGGAAGGTTTTTCCTAGTGGGGGATAGGCGCAAGGTTCATATCCCATCAGAAGGAAGAATGGGAATTTGCCAGTTATGGAATGGGTGGTGGAGTTGTGGGTGAACTCAGCCATCAGTAGCATATCTAGCCACTTGTGAGGGGAGTTGGCACAGAAGATGCATAGGAGTGTTTCAAGTTCCTGGTTGTACTGTTTGGTTTCTTCATCCATTTGAGGATGGTATGCCATGGATAGCAAGACATCATATTCGAGAAGTCACACTAGTTCTTGAGTGAAGGCAGATGTGAATTGTGGGCCACGATCGGAGACCAATTTGTCATGGAGGCCAAAGCAACTGAAGACTGTTTCCAAAAAGAGTTGGGCTATGCCCGCTGCATTGACAGTTTTTGTACAAGGAGCAACAATTACCCCCTTACTAAGCCCATGGTCGACCATGACCATGACAGAGTCAAAACCATTGACAGGGGGTAGGTCAGTGATCAGATCCACTGAAATATTGGAAAAGGGGTGAGAGGTGGCCATGGGGAAGGAAATAAGGGGTGGAACAGTGGGATGGATCAATACCTTGTGAGATTTGCTGGTCAGAGAACAACACCTGCACCTCATCCTATTACCCCTCCTTGTGCTCCCCATCCTCCTGTTGTTGAACCTCCACTGCTCAGATGTGATGAACAACCTTGTCATCCCCCCACTCACCCTGGAAATATTTATGATGAAAACAAAAACCCCACTAAACAGATTAAGGACATCAAGAAGGCCTCCATATGGAAGGGATTAATCAGTGGAGCACCACCAAAGGAACCAGATATTTCTAATGTCCTTGGTGGCCTCCCTCCATCTCTGACTTGAACTGAAGATGATGTTGAATGTGTCACCAAGGAAGGGGGAGACTATGTTATCTCCTACCTTTGTTCTCATGCAATTCCATATGCACAATCATCAATACTCCCAATTATAGGAAATGATCCTTTAAGGACATATTGAAATTACCTGCAGAAAAGCAAGCTCTCTGGCAGACGACCTGCAATACTGAGCTAGCCATGCAAGGTACAGGAAGTTGTCAATTGCCCTATTGACTGCAAGGTTATAACAAATTAATGGGTTTTTGATATGAAATCTAATGGTTGTAAATGTGCTCACCTCATTGCCAAAGGCTCCTCACAGGTTGAAGGCATCAACTATGATCAGATCTTCTCACCAGTTGTGCAATTTGAAACAGTGCAATGTATGCTCACCCTTGCTGCTTTACAAAACTGGCACATCTCAGGACCTAATGTCCAATTTGCCTATTTATATGGCATTCTGGAAGAAGAGCTCTACATGGAGTTTTCATAAAAATTCATGCCTCTCCATTCAAAAGGCAAGGCACTTAAACTCCTACACACTATCTTATGACATAAAACAAGCAGGGATTACCTGGTGGCACACTTTGGACAAATCCATAAAGCAACTAGGATTTGAATAGCTTAGAACTGATGCTGGCTTATTTGTGTACCAGTCAGTAAAAGATATAGTACTCACCATCATCTATATCAATGGTGCATTATTTTGTGGACCTGTTAAGAGTCTAGTTGAAAAATTTAAGGCTGCTTTTATGACAAAGTGGGAATGTCAAGATCTTGGGAAATCCCAGGAATTCCTTTGAATGAATACACATCAAAAAGGTCACCACATCTTAATAGATTAGTGGAATTTCCTCAACAAGGTGCTTGAGCAATGTGGAATGACCAATGCAAAGCCAGCTCACACTCCTCTTCCACAGGGTTATTATCCAGAGAAGAATGAAGGTTCTCTTAACTCTGAGTTGCATACATGCTTCCAGACAATTATAGGATCACTACTTTATCTTATGATTGGTACAATGCCTGACATATCATATGCTGTCACACAAATGGCCTGCCAATCCACCAACCCATTACAAGAGCATCTAGAAAAGGCTCTTTACATAATCTGATACTTACTTGGCACTAGTGATTATTCATTAGTATATGATGGAGATTCTAGCAAAGGCATTACTGCCTGCACTGACTCAGACTGGGGTCAAGATAAAATAACCAGTCACTCACAAATAGGTTTTTACCTGAAGTTAGTGAGTGGAGTTTTCCTTCGAAATTCTTATTTACCAAAGACAGCTGCTGTGTTTTCCACTAAAGTAGAATATATGGCTTTGAGTGATTGTTCTCACCAAGTCATTTGGATCAAACAGATGTTGGACAACCAGGGTACAAACTCAGTCCCATTGCCATCTGTGGTGACAATCAAGGATATCTCTTTATTGCAGAAATCCAGTCACTGAGAAACAATCCAAACACATTCACATTGAGTACCATTTTGTATGTGATGTAGTGATGGTTTTCAAACAGGCTGAACTATTCTTTATTCCAAAAGATGACAATCCAGCAGATATGTTCATTAAGAATCTTGGATATGTTGAATTCAAGAAGTTTCAACCACAACTTGGTTTGGAATTTCACAATCTCACTTTTCATTAAATGACTGTATAATTGATTACAATACATATACTATGGTATATTAGACAAGAGGAAGTGTTGAATGTATCAGTATACTCTATTAGTATAGTTGTTCACACATTCCATGTATTTAGAATACAAACTCAGCTGAGCTGAGTTCTAATCAACTCTTTACATTGAACCACAATATTCTACTAAGTGTTACCAAACCAGGTATGTAGCCAGTGCATGACTCTACCATTACATGCTGGTTTCTATACTCATGTGATATATAAGTGTGTTGATGACACCATGGGAAAAGGCAGCTTTGATGTCTAGAAAAAGCAAGGATACAAATTTGTTCATGTGGTGGGCCCATGCATTGTGTATGAATTTGGTCAATAGGTGGATGGAGTTGTCTGTGAATCCACCTGGGTGGCCTTTGAAGTGGATGTTGGAGAGGAGGTTGTAACATTCTGTGATAAAGCAGATGTTGTCCACAATGCATGACAATAGGATTTTTGCCATGGTGTCTAAGAGAGTGATGGATGTGTAGGATTTCAGGCCATTATAGTCTGGTCTCTCCAATTTCCTTAGTACTATTGTTGACAAGTGTTTCCACTTGTTAGGGTAAAAATTGAAGTCAAATGTGGCTCTGAGGATAGATCCCACCCTTCCACTTGATAATGGAGATCTTGTTGGCATGAGGTTTGCCCAGCTTGCACTTGGTGGTATACTACTACTAGGAAGCAATGATGAGCTGCTTGAGCTCAGCAATGGAGAGAGGGGGGTAGTGTGAAGCAGAAGGACTATCAGGGTTGTCTTTCTTATTCTTTTCCTTCTTGTTGGTGGTATGAATAGAGGATTGATTGACAAGCAAAGTAAGCACATCAGTATATTGAGGCATTTTGGAGAGGGCAATCACAAGCTGGATTTGGAAGGAATCTCATACTTCACCTCTTCAAGTTGAGAGAACTGAGAATTTAGCTTTGCAAAAACAGGAGCTAGGTGGTTGTTCTCAGGGAAGGTTACATATATCCATGAGTGACTTGAATTCTGCAAAAGTAGAGGTAAGAATGGGGGTGGAGTAGGCATCCTTGAAGGTAATCCAAAGCTCCAGGCTAGCATGGATAGGATTGAAGTGTGATGTGATGTGTTATGATTCATCCTTTTCATCATATTCTTTTCTTTTTCTTCACTTTGCCTTGCCAAATCTCCATTCACCTTGGCCACACTTTGAACCTTCACCCTAGTCATTACCACTGACTAGTTAACCCCCTTGGATCCCCTTTGTCTACCCTTTGTCATGTTTACTTCCCTCTTCATCCTTTATGGCACCCCCTTTGCCCTACTGTACAATGTTTCCCCATTACTTTGTCTTGTCTTCCTTCCCTTACCTTGGACTTCCCACCTGTGATTGGTTCCTCCAGACCTCCACCCACTATGGTCTCATAACAGCCACATTTCCTGCTTTCTCTCTCTTTGATTAACCTGTGATCCATGATCACTTCCCTTCAAATGCTTGATACATTTATATGTCCTCATTTATGGTGTTTTCTTTGCCCCTTCACTCCTGTCTATGACCACCCAGTCATATTACACCCCTTTACCCTACCACCTCCCCTTTGCCCTAGTGGCTATTTTCCTGCTTGCCCTTATCTTGAAGTAGACCCTACTTAAACCTTGCTGTACTATAGCTGTTCCCCATTCTCATCTTTCTTTCACTCTTTAGCCATTGTCCTTGCCTGTGGCATTTGTCCCTTAGTCTCTGTATTCCCATCCCAGCAATATACCCCTTTGCTCTTTGAATCTCTGGCTCTCCTGAGTGTCTCCTTGTCTCCTTGTCCCCTTGTCTCCTCATCTTCTCATTTCCTTATCTTTCCACTTCCTCACCCTCTAAGTCCTTTCACCTCTTTATTCCCTTTTTCCAGTCACCTTCCATGGAATCCCTGACCCTGGTAGTACTTCCAATAGTACTCTTCTTACCTCTTACCCTCTTGACCTTCCAGGCCTTTGTGACCTTCTTTACCTTCTTAACCCTGACAGTTCTCCTCACCTTCCTGGGCTATCTAATTACAGGGATCCTATCCTCTCAGTCTCCCCTCCTGAGGGAGACTCCTATATTTAACCCTTCCCACCCTCCTTTTCATCCTCATCTCTACCCTCATCCTCATCCCTCCCCTTCTGGTTACCTAGACATCTAGGATCCCTTTCTCTAGTCCATGAATACCATGACCTTCATCCATGAACACTGCAAACCCCATCCCTCACCCCATGAAACTCCAACATTGCCTAATTGCTAATTGCAACCCCTCGAACCTCACCCACTGTCTGAAAGGCTATGCTTGCCCCTATCCAGGTCAAGCATAACATGATGTGGACTTCAAGCTTGAGATAGATAGACTCAAGAGTCTTGTTATTAGCATCTTCCCAATCCTCAATCTGTTTGATCATATTGGTGGTGATGTTGCCATCTTTGTCCTTGATATGGTTGGGGCAGGTGCAGTGCATCTTGCTCTGGAGTCCCTGGGAGTGAAGGTAGGATTCCATCTTGTTGGCCAATGCTTGTAATTGATACCATTGAGTTTGGAGAGGTCTTTAAAGATGGAAGGAGACATGATAGAGTAGTATCTGGAAGGGATGAAGGGCATTAGTACTTTCTACAATCTATGTAAAAACAAAGAAGGGGATGGCAAAATTATTCACACATTCCTGAATATTTCAGAGCCCTAATCCCAGAGGGGCATAGCCTCTCCCTGGTAATCCAGGTGACATTTTAACTAACACCTGAGTGTATAATTATCACACAGGATTGTCTAACATTCTAGTCTACATTTGGTGTAAAAATACACAGAATGAGATATGTGATGGGCAAGATAAATGTCTGGCATGAAAACCACAGAATGTCTCTAGAGTAGCTGTGCAATTAAGCATGAGTAGGACTCATAACCTGTAGCAACCAGCATGTAATGGTAGAGTCATGCACTGGCTACATACCTGGTTTGGTAACACTTCGTAGAACATTGTGGTTCAATGTAAAGAGTTGATTAGAACTCAGCTCAGCTGAGTTTGTATCTAAATACATGGAATGTGTAAACAACTATACTAATAGAGTATGTATACTAATATGTTCAACAATGAGGAAAAGAGAAATTCCAAAAGAATATACCAATTGATACTGCTGCTGTCTTGACAGCAGTCACATTTTCTTGTCTTTGATAACTTTACTTCTGATCTCTTTAATATATCAATAGGACTTGATCAAGACTACCCAATATCACTCACCACCTTCCTCTTCTATAATACAGATCTAATAAATATAGGAATGAACCACAAAGATAAACTAAGCCTAGGTTTCATCAACAACACAGTGTTTGCCACAAGAGGAAAAAGTTATAAAAGATGCTAACTCTAAACTAGTAGACATGATGAAAGGCAACGATGGAGTGCTAGAATGGAGGATCTCTCACCATGCAAACTTTGAGCTCACTAAAATAACTCTTCTTCGTATCTCACATGCAAAAGCCCCCAATCCACTCAATGGCAACAAACTATCCCCCATCACCTGCCCCCCATTAATTATCAGGAATCACCAAATAACACTGTCCTCCACATATAAATTCCTAGGTGTCATCACTGACCAAGAACTATGCTTCACAGAACACATTGCATATACTATAGCTAAAGGCACCAAATATGTTCTCATGTACAAACACATCACAAAAGTAACCAAAGATGCATGCCCCATCCTAGTCAAAAAGCTATAAGAGAGAGTAGCCTTTCCAAAAATCCTATACACAGTCAAAGTCTGGGGTACTAAATTTCTACAGAAAGGATACAGCAAGAAAGAAGAAGTATGGAATGCATGTGACTTCAGAAAATGCTTTGAATCCATCCAACAAATAGCCACACTTCTCATCACTGGAGGCATATGCTCCAATGCCTCTGACATCCTGTTTGCACACATGAATCTCCTTCCCACCTCTCTGCTAATATGAAAACACTGTAGCTGTGCAGCCCTATGCCTCACCACCCACCCATCCTTTTATCCCCTCTGCAAAGCAGTCATCACAACAGTCAGAGGCCACAAATGTCCACAAATGCCTCCTAAACTGCCTGCAAGAGATGTTCCACCTCAACTCAAGAAACTTCACAACCATCACCCCAGTACACATAGATCTGAAATGGACTCCCCACACCTGTTAAGATTAAGCAAACTCCAGGAGATATTACAAGGGTTGTTCAAGGCATTTTCAGGAAAGCAGGATGTTCTTGCAGCTTGCTTGCCTAGCCTAGAATGTGTTCTGCTTGCCATTTTACACCTTACATGGTTTACACTCTCAGCCATGGGCCTTTCTAGAGCCATACTGACTGCAAATGGAGTAAGTTTCATATTCTCAAATCTTGTATATCACAAGACTGAACCTGTGGTGCTGATCCTGTAGCAGTGGATGGGCCAGAGAATGGGCATGAAGGCCATTTCACATTCAGTGTGAGCAATTGTAGTCCACAGATCAGTCATTGGATCAATACATTCTTCCAACATTGCACAGGTGTCAGAGCATCATGTTCTTCCACATTGCCATACACAGCTCAAAGTTGTTACAATGACCCTCCCTCATTCATCAATATTGCAACTTGCAAATGTGGGCAAGCCTGCCAAGGCATGGTTGATAGGACTTGACATAATAAAGGGCATGGTTTGTCATAGTAGTTACTTGGTAAATGTGTTTAATGAATTGGCATCAATATTGCATGACTTTATAACTAGGAAGAGTGTCAGTGATGCACCAGATTTACATGTTTTCATCTCAAGAAATCCAACAGAATTTGTAAAAGTCAGATATCTTGCCAGTCAGCAAGGAATTGAGCAAATATCATTCTATCCCTTGTATTGAATGCCTCCAGTGACCATGACTTCACCAACTCCATACTTTGATAGTCCATCAGCAATTGTTGCATCACATCCACAAAGGCCCTCCTTGACACACTTTGTCAGTTTTATTGGTGATGTTATGAAACAAGCCCTCATACTTACACCATAATCACCACAGTCAAGAAAGGCAATCAAAATTAGCACAGATTGCTGCAGTTCCATGGCAGCAGTGATTGTATCATACAGTCAGTGAAGATTGAGATCTTATCAAAGTGACAAGGATTTGCAGGACTTATTATTAGAAGCATTCTGCCATGAAGCAACAGACAAACACAAAGAATCTAGTAGGTGATGTTACCATGCCAGGGGCAGCTGGACTGATTGTCTGTGAGGTGGTAAAAGTTGATCATGTTCATGGTGTGAACCAGCAAGACAAGGCTGGGCCATGTACTACACTTGAAGGGGGGATGGCAATGGTGGGGGGAGGTAATGGTAATGGAAGGGGGAATGATAGGAGGGTAGGGAGATAATGAGGGAGGTAAGAAGATGTTATGGGGAAATAGTGAGACAGTGGTAGACACTCAATGGCCAAATATTAGTTGTGGAACTGCCAGTAGCTGATACAGGCCTTGAAAAATGCAATTTTGAGAAAATTTCAGACTTTCAGCCTTAGAGTGGTAGATATTGAATAGACTATGTATATGAGGTTTTAAGTCAAAGTAAATTTCAAAAGACAAATAAATAACTCACTCCAATGATATATAACAAATGCCATCATAGCCATAGATAGCTGGTTGCCATTCAAAAGACCTGAGTGCCTGACCTCCAAAGTAGAGGCTGATATTGTCCATAAAATTCAATGAATTGGCAAAAAGGTAAAGCTATATACCAAAATTTATGTGTGTGTGAGAATGACAGAAACATATTGCTTACCTCTTCATCTGAGGTATAATGGCAAAGACTAGATGGTGAATCTTCAGTGGCTCATTCAGAAGAAGCTTTGTACTAACTCCAAGAGTGAAAGTGGATAGAGCAGAAAAAGGTGATAGGTCTTGGTAGACCCTTTATTAGCAGACATGAATAGGCCTTTGTGGACAAAGATGCTATCTTGCATAAACTTGTGAGCAGTTGCAACACTTTCACCTGCCTGCAAAATATTTACTTACTTTATCCAACAAAGCAATTGATCCAGAATATGCCACTAATTTTATTTCAGTATTACCTTTAATATAATGAGAAAAAAACTTGCCAATAACATCAGGTTCAAATAGGTACACAATTTGACAATATCTCTTGATTTCCTATCCAAACACAAGTGATAAAGATCTATGGAGGACTGGTCTGCTTTTTGTAAAGTAGACTTGAGGATTTCTTTGAGAAGGTGGATTGCAGTATAGCAGGTTTCTGATGGAAATGAAAAAGGATCATCTTGAGATAATTCTTGCCCACCACAAAAGATAGTGGCAAGAAGATTAGAGTCAAGATAAGAAGAGATTGGACTAAAGCTGTTTCATCAATTGCTCAGATGTAATCCAAGAGTGAAAATTGAATGAGTTGTCAAAAATGTTTGAATTGCTATAATCATTAGATCTATATCATAAAATCTAACAAATATAAACTTACCAGCAGCCATGTCCATATCCAAGTTTACAAGTGGTATGTTTTCCACCAAATGCAATTTTTGAACCATGGACCAGATGGCATTCTAAATGGATGCTATAAAATGTGAGAATATATAATAATTATATCATAAGAATTACCTAATATATCAAATCTTACTATAGCTAAAGAATGTATGAATATATCCATTATTGATATAATATGTATATATAAATACCTTTATTGATGAGACAGGATTTGTCTCTACTCAAGGTTTGTACATTCTCATCTATAACATTAATTGGTTTCAGATATTAGACAAATATCTGTTATAAAACTTACTGGTTAAAGAATTATCAGCATTTGAATATTGATCAACCATTGGATTGGAATGGTCAGGGAATCTCCATTCAGGTTCCATACAAACCATTGTGGATGCAACCAAGATCTGGCTTCTAGGAATTTCTAGATGGATCTGATGGGCTCCTTTTTGTGCCAGCAGAACTGTTATCAGCAAAGAAGCTGCCATTGGAGGCTCTTTAAACATGCCTGGATACTAAATAACATAGGACTTTAGAACAATTATTGGTAATATATATTACTTACATATTCCCCTGATAGTCAAATTCCTCAGGCTGGTTTGCGAAATTTCTACCAATATCAAAAAAAACCCACATTTAAAAATATAGGACTTTAAAATAATTATTAGCAATATATTATATATTAGTTACAGATTTAAAAGGATTCTCCTGATAGCCAGACTTAGGCATGCTTGCAAAATTGCCACTGATATCTATAAAACCTTGCATTTAAAACCATGGTACTTTGAAATTATTATTAACAATATATTATATGTTACTTACAGATTTAAGAAGATCCTCCTAATAGCAGACTCAGGCTGGTTTGCAAAATTGCCACTGGTATCTATAAGATCATGTATCTAAAAACATTGAAGTTTTTGATGGTAATCTGAAGATTGTTAGTTATTACACTTACACTTCTGTTAGAAAGCTTCATTTGTGACAGAGCTGCAATTGAGAATTCTGGAAACCTCTCTGGATACTGATACTAAAAATTATAGGAATTGAAGGTGATTCTTAGCAATATATATTACTTACAGACTTACCTCCTGGTTGATATACTCCATAAGCTGGTTTGAAAATCATTATTGGTATCTGTAGAAGTTTGCATCTAAAAATATTAAGGCTTGTAATGGTAATCTGAAGATTATTAGTGACTATACTCACATTTCCAATGGTAGGGTGGATATTGGAACTCTGTCCATAGAGGTTGAGAGGAAACATAGTGGATTTGACAAAAGATCTGTTATCTATTATTAGTGGTTTGGGTTGCAATGCATGTAAATGAGTCACACGATCTGAGCACAGCCCATTGAGCAAGTTGCCACTGACTACCATGACTGTGTGTGTTTTCCATGAGATGATGAGGAGATGGAGGTGTCAATGGAGAAGTGGAAGGTGCCAACATCAAGTTGGTTTCCAAGAATAAAATGAGATCATCAATGGCCTGAGCCTCTATTGGCTGTGGTAGAAGTGGTGAAGCTGGAGGAAAAAGACATTCCACCAAAGATGTCAGTGTTAGGAGGAAATATGTGTACAAACATATCAATACAAGGTCATGTGGGTGGCCACAATGGAAGATTGCAGTCCATCATTGATGTGCAAGCTAAGTAATAACTGAAGTCCATATCTCATGTTTAACATGGTCTTGGCATTAACCAAACTGACAGAATCATATTTGATATTGTGCAGGAATGACATGATCTGCATCCTGTGTGAAAGTTGGCAATGAATCCAATGTCAATGTCAGAATGTGAGAACATCATGCCAGATATCTACACCATTTTGAATGCAAGCTATACAAATAAATTACTGTATGCATTGGCAAATACAGATGTATCACTGCAAGCACAAAAGAGACCATCTTGATGGTACCATGGATGTTGGATGTAAGCTCCCACCACATGTCTTATTGAGAGACAAAAACCAAAAGCCACCCAGCTGAATTCTATCTATGCAATATATGAACCATGATTTCCCTTCTTACAGGCCTGGTTGAAAAATCATAGTATCTATGTATGTGTGAAGTAATAAAATGGATGTCAAATAAGATATGTTACTTACATGGGGTTATATCACCAGTGGAGATCCCACTGGAGGAGGCTGTGTAGTCATGTGATGTTGGCATTTTTGTGGTGCTTGAAACAACAGGAGAACATGATCATATTACCCACAATTTATTGTTTATTACTATGCATGTCTTGCATGTCCATGTTTTAACAACAGTTCACACAGTGATGATTACAACAATATATACATAAATATGAAAAGGGCCTAGAATTAAGCAATACAATCTGCATAAATGTAGTATAAAGCAATATGATAAAATCATGTATATTGTATCTACATACATACAGTAAGTCTGCCTACAAAATGTGACTCAGATGTTCATAATTCAAACTGGTGTTGATTAGTTTGATTGATAAAAATATGAATGCTAGAGTGTTTTCATAATTGGTCATGGTTAGGACACACAATTTGTATATCTGGTACAAAATGACTTGTGATTGCTTTGTACCTGATATATCTGATGAAATTTTTGATGTCTTTGCATATACTTGAGTTGCAAACTATACAAATGACTAGATAAACTATGCAATCTGTATGATATGTACATATAGGTAGATGAGTTGTTCAAGTGAGTAAACAGTATATTCTACTTCTAATAGTATATTATTATATATGTATATCAGCATTGGCACAATTCAATGGCACATATATTTCACTGTATATCAAATTGTCTTGTATATCAATGTATCACCTACATGCACAAAAAAAATATCATTATTACTATACAATAGTATGATAGACTATGCACTTCATGATTATCATGTCGTGTAGAAATAATACAGTTCTACTATGGATAATATACTATGTAGACATCAGATGATACTATTTTGCACACTTCATGAGAACCTATATGAAATGTACAATATATTGTTTATATAGTTTATCTATTTGTCTGACTACTACTTGTCTGTGCATGTTATGGTTTGCTTCTACTCATCTATTTATTTTCATACTTAGCTGTTTTTCCTTTCTTTTCAAAGTCACATGACTCTATATGACTCACAGCTCAACTCACCCATTAGCTACTTCTTGATGCAGGCTATGCCATCAGTCATCACAATGCACTTGGTCAGAGTCTGATCTGACAATGGATGCATTTATTCTTTTATAGTTATATTGTTTCCACATTCATCTCTGTGCTGTGCATGCTTCTTTTCTTCTTCTTCCATTCTACCATAGCATGCTGTTGCATCATGTCTTTCATTTTCATTCTTCCATTCCATGGCTATGTATCAACACATATTATAACTCATGTTATTAATCTCCACTTCTCTCATATGACTATATGCATATATATTGGTAGATCTGATACAAACATGTACAAAAATTATAAATACTATATAAACCTTGAGACTTCACTGGACGTCCTTCAGTTTAGTTCTCTTGGAGTTTCCCCTCACTTCCAAGACTGAGCCTGATTTCTCTTCTACATCCTTTTTCCTTGTTGACACTCAGTGATGACCTGAGGTACACCTACTATCTTGTTTGGGTTGTTTCAGTGCATCTATTGGCCTCTGTTGGTTTGTCTACATCCAGGTGTCTGTTCTATGCTGGGGTGAAAATGTTGTGGTGTAAATGACCCCCCTGGGGTGAATTAACCCCCCAGGGCAAAATCTCAAACTTTCTAAGTGGTTCTGCCTACTGGGCAAGGGGAATATAGATAGGTAAGACTTTTTGGGCAACAAAGGCAAATATTTGAGCAGGTTTTTTCTGTTTGATCACATAGTCAACCTGAACTTGTTGAATAGTAAGAGTAAAATTAATTATAGTCCTGGAGTGTTGAGCCAGTCCATATGTACATAACTTGAAATCAGTGCCAATATTAGGATGATTAGGAATACTTGAGGACCACAGTGTGGTATGCATTGAAAATCAGGCTGTACTCTTTTCCAGTGAACACTATGGTGTTTTCATTGTTGTCCTTGTGCCTGTATGGTATATTATGCAAAATGCTTGAGAGAAGAGGTGGTACTCACATACCAGAAGTTGATGTGTAGTATTTCAAGATGCATATTTCCAAAGCATTATCAAACATTATCCTATATAAGCCATTGGTCAGAAAGTGGTCAGATGTGATTAGGGTCAAGATGAACAAACTACAGAATCATGTTTGGTATAAACAGAATAATGGCTGCTGGTGATCTGATATGTATCATCATCAGGTGATTGATTTTCCACTTATATCTGGCTGAGTTGGACATCAGGGCAGCATTATCTGTCTCAAAGAACCTTTCAGCATATTCTTCAGCAGCTTCAACTAATTTTGAGCACATAAAGCTTGGCTCCTTGATGATCTGTGATAGCAAGAGTAGAAATGAGGAGGAAAAAAAATAGCCTATCAGTGTTTCCATGTTGGTATTAATTTGGAGATCTAGCATACAATATTAGCATTATGAAATGTTGGAAACAGAACATTTACCTCCATGTAGGGCACTATTGACTTGTTTAACCATTTCTTTTACCACATTCTGGTATGCATTCCAGCCAAGTAGCCAAAAGGCTGATCCAACCTATCCACCATCTTGTTAGCCAGTGCATGCCAGGCATATACCTCCAAGGAACTCACAAGAAAGCTATTGATCCAACTTCATTATATATTATCCACCTGGAATGCGAAAAATAGTATATCTGATACTGTCAACTTCCCTGTTTAAGAGATATTCAAAGTGCCAAATCATGTAATAATGAAGATGTATGAGACATAGACATTGAAAATGGAGTGCTGCTTTGAAAGGATGGAATGATATAAGGAAAATCCTGAAACTTTGTGGTGCCAGTTCTAATATGATATTCTAGATGTTTCTGGTCACATCCAGTGAGATATGAGAATGTCTGTCTCAGATTCTGAAACTTCATCTGATATTATAGATCTGTCCAGGATACTAATTTGGCAAACAACCTGATAGGTTGTTTCCTCATACTGAGCAAAGGGCAAATGTGCCATTTGAGATAGAATTGTACTATAAGTACAAATATGCCATTATCTTTTATGACAATTATACATCTATGACATGGGTTATCTGCTTAAGATCCAAGGATCAGGCCTTAAATGTCATGAAGCAATTCTTCTCCTATGTCCAGACTCAATGTAGTGCTGATGAGACTAGAAAAGGCAAGTTGCAGCCTAAATCACAACTTATGATTTATCTTGGTATCATCACTGGGAGTCAGGCTAACTACCTGTTTATGGAACCTAATAATTTGCTCCATACTTCTGCACATGCCATCTTTGATGAGCAATGAGCATCTATTTCCTAGATGTTCATGGACTAACCACATGAGCTGGTAAACAACACTTCATGTATATAAAACCCAGGAGTTCCTGTTGGCAACCTCAAATCAAATAATGACTTGGGCCACTCAGACACTTAAACTGACTGATAGAATAAAGAGATGGTTAGGAGGGAATCCCAACAAGAACTTGACTAGAGTTCTTGGGGTGTTGGATTCAAGGTATATATATGTTTTACATGTTTGTGTCTATTATGACGCTGGTCTGTGTGCATGAGGCTATGTAATGATGACTTGTGGGAAGACTAGTAAACTAGGATGCATAATGTAGACAGAGATTAAATAGAGACAGTGCTAGATGTTTTAGACTGATGGAGATTAAATACATGAGGTTGACACATGTTACAGGTCTAGACCTGGTTTGCACAGTCACATGATAAAGAAAAGATAAGGTCACATGATGTGAAGATGTGAAAGAGGTCACATGACTAAAAAAGAAAGGGGTGAGAAAAGGGTTCATGACAGTTCCATGAACATGGTCACTCTGATCATTCTGATTTTTATAATGATGATAATAATGCAGTCTCCCACACAATTCATTAACCTGGGTGGCCAGCTTCACTGGTTAGAGAACAAACACCTGCACCTCCTCCTGTTACCTCTCCTCATGCTCCTTGTCCTCTACCTATTGGATCTCCACTACTTAGACATGGTAAATAACCTTATTATCCTTCCATTTGTGCTGAAAATCTATGATAAAAAGAAACATCCTACTCAACAAGTGAAGGACATTGAAAAAGCTTTTACATGAAAGAGAGTAATTGGTAATGCTCCATCAAAGGAATCATATACTCCTAATGTCTCTGGTGGGCTTCCTCCCTCTCTGACTGCATCAGAGGATGATGTTGAACACATCACCAAGGAAGAGGGAAAATCTCTTATCTTCTACCTTTGTTCTTGCACAATTCCATATATCAAATCATGTATTACTCTCAATTATAGGAAATGGTCCTTTAGGGACATTTTAAAATTACCTGCAGAAGAGCAAGCTCTCTGCCAGAAGGTCTGCAATACTGAGTTAGCCATGCTCAAAGAATGCAAGGTATGGGAAGTTGTTGATCAACCTACTACTGTAACTACAAGGTCATAAAAAATTGATGGATTTTTGATGTAAAATCTGATGGTTGCAAATGTGCTTACCTAGTTGCCAAAGGTTTCTCACAGGTTGAAGGCATTGACTATGATCAGATCTTCTCACCAGTCATGCAATTTGAAACAGTGCAATGTATGCTCACCCTCACTGCTTACAAGATTGGCACATCTCAGGACTTGATGTCTGATCTATCTATTTATATGACATTCTGGAAAAAGAACTCTATATGGAGTTCTCAGCAGGATTTATGCACCCCCATTTAAAAAGCAAGGTACTTAAGCTCCTACATGCTATCTATGGCCTCAAACAAGCAAGGATTACCTGGTGGCATGCTCTGAACAAATCCATAAAAGAACTTGGATTTGAGCAGCTCAAAACTGATGCTGGCTTATTTGTATACCAATGAGGACAAGATATAGTACTCACTTTTCACAGACTTATTTAATTTAAAGAGAAGACCACCTTCTGCCTGGCTTCTACCTCAAACTTGTCTTGGTAAAAGGCTTTGGCTTCTGCCAAATAGAAGGATGGTGTTGCCACTTGTTGAGCGACAACCAGGGGAGCAGACAGGACAGGAGTGGCTGTTGGAGGGGGTGGGAGTGGGTGACCAAATTGGTGCTGGGCATGCTGCATGGGTGGCTGGTAAGGTGTAGCAGGCACATATGCACCTGTCTCATAATCCCAGAAATAC
>JBBPQV010000538.1:0-18903 GCA_038092675.1 Boletus rufocinnamomeus
TAGTAATTCCATGCCCTGGGACTTGCCGGGCCGGAACCAAATTTTTCATGTGCCAGCATCGGGTCGGTCTCGACTAGAGTCTGTCGCTGCCCTCGGTATCTACATACGTCAACATATATATACATGTCAATCTATCCGCAAACTTACAGTTCCCGAGGAAAAAGGCGCGTAGAAGAGTTGATCCGCACTCGGGAACGCCGAGATCAAGACAACGGAGGATTTGTCCGGCCGGAAAAATCTAGTACTTGTGCATCCGTGGCTTCGGTGCCTTCTTGATCCTGCCCTACCTTCCGCGGAGATTGTGGACGATGATGCTGAACCACCTACCCCACTCGATGGGGATGGCAGCGATGGCAATTCCGATGAGCTCACTCCCCCTGCATCACACACCACATCCCCCTCATACGACAAGCTTACCAGAGCGTTACGGCTTTTCGTGCATCTCAGACAACCTTTCGGCGTGTTATTGCTCGCTCCTCTATCCCATAATGAATACAAACGTGTTGCATCCGACCACCCTATCGTCGTGCAGCTACTCAAGAGCGTCTCCCTGCGCTATCTGGCACAGAAGATACAGACCCTAGATATCTTGTAGTTGCCGTGCTGTCTTGGGGAGCTCGTCTGCCTTTGTTTCCGAATCTCTTGCTCTTGCTATCTCGAACTTGACTATTACATATTCTCGCATTTCCCATTGCTTTGTGTAGCATGTATCCTCCGGTTCGTAATACCCCGTGTATCATGGCAGTCTCTGTTGTAACTCGGGCCGTCCGGGGGCTTGGCACCTATGCGTAGTTAGCGAAATACACATATTCATTCGTTCATTAGTACGGGGGGTGGGTCTCAACTAGCCTACATCTCGGGTAGAAGTCTACATGTAATGGTGGGGGTCTTACCAGCTGGCGAGCGACTGCTCTGAGTCCGTCCCTTGAAACATGACCAACCCACTTCCGACGTGGTCAAATTATTGTTTCGGAAACCGACATAATTTCGAATCAAGCCTTGTTTTGCAGCCAACTACCGATCTGGACAAGGCCGAATTCTGCATTATCCACGGCACCTCGTGGCGGGTTAGAATCCTCGATGACTGGATCGTGGACTACGTCACAGAGCGACAATGAGCCATAGATGGACCTGGATCTCCATTCGAAGCCTTCCTGACAGAAAAAAGGTCAGGGAGTATTTGGGATTTATTTATTTATCTTACGACTCAGGACGAGACGTCTTCGTCCTAATGGAGGCCGAGGAACCAGGCGTAACAGACCGGCCGTCCGAGTCTGCAAAGGCGGTGTACAACGTCACTGCATGCTTGATGACTCTCAGACCACGGGTCACAGTGTGAGAGCTGTGATAAGTTGGAGGACACCTAGCACCTGCGGAAGGTATATGTTGAATATGATCAATGCTATATTTTGCGACCAATTACACACAGGTCGAAAGGAAAAGGATGCAGATGCCATATCATGTAGTTCATCACAACTAGTCCCCTTCCAGCCTCCGGGTCGATCGATATAACCGAGAATAATGTAAAGAAAAATAATGAAAAGACATGAAGGAGCGGACGATGACCATTCAGTGGTCAAAAACAAATGCGACGAACCTGAGACGAGGGGGGGAAGAGATCACGAAAGGTGGATACATATCATATGTGATATGCACATGACATGAAACGTAAAGGATAGGGGATGCAAGAAAAATGCGACACACGAGACAATACAAATATAGATGACATTCTTAAAACAGATCGCATGAATGGACAGAATATGATGCGAAAGATGGAGTCGAGACGATGCGGGCATATGAATCATTCGAGCTGGGGCTCAATAATCGACACGCGCTTGAAGCTCTTTGATGGCGAGGACTCGTCACCCCCAACTTCTACCGTTTTCTCAACGGTGATTTCGAGCTGGTTCACAGATCAGGGATGAGTATACCCTGATCAAAAAAGCACCCGACACGACAACGTACCTTGGTAGGTGTAGGGGGCTACGCGACCAAACAAATGGTCGGCATCGGTCGTATGGCAACAACGGAGAATCGACTCACCGAGAACTTAGCCGTCGTTCCCCGTGGTAAACTAGGGAATCGGGGGAATCCTGCAGGGAGGTCTGCAGAGGCGGCACGTTGTCGTTGGTGTTGAAGTTGTTTACGTGTGTTCAACCTAGTGGTAATCGGTGACACGCCACGACGTGACAAACGTACTCGAAACTCACGTGGCAAGCAACGAGTTTGCATACACTGCAGAGACATCGTTAGGAAAGGAAGGACTGAAATAAAATAAAATAAAAAATCCCCGCACACTTGCTGATGAAGAAGTGAAGTCCCATGAAAACAAGATTATTGGGCATTGTGAGCCACTTGGACAACGGTCAGAACGTCCAAAAGATTGCACGGGATGGTACATACACAAATCATCGACACGATCGTCGCAGTACTTGGAGAGCGTTTTAGCGAGGAGGAACACTACATAAAATGACTCACCTTGTCAACAGATTGGTCTCAAAGGTGTACAGGACCACCGCGCCAATGATGCGGTCCAAGCTGTGGCGCGTTAGCATCGGTAGTCAAGGTTTTCGGAAATACTGAATGCTTGCCTCGTCGAAGCCCTCTTGTCACTTTGCAGAGTCTGCAGCGAATGAGTCAAGAACCCCGTTACCAATACATCAACGAGGCAAGACATGGCTAGGCCGAGGGTAAAGACCCACTATTGCGAGAACGAGATGGTGAGACCTAGAACACTCGATACATGCTAACCAAGCTCACTCGGAATCTTGCCTTGAATGCCGTAAATGTTTTCATGTGTATCCTAGCATATTGGATTCAGGGCGATGGTCTGCCAGGAACTGATAAGTCTTACATCTCGGCTGTTGTGACTGAAAGTTGTGAATGAATGACTTTAATAGACATTTAGTGAAGTTCATGATTCGATCTCCTTTACCTGACGCGCAACCTAATGAATCTGGGTCATTGATGTGTTGATGGGGAGGAATCGCGCGTACGTACACAGACGGAAGAATGCCAACACTAACTTTGATTAGACTTTCGGTCAGCCGTGGTCCCGGGCCCTAACCCCAAGTAAAGTAGATGCTTACAATTAACGCCGTGAATCTCCATTGCTGTCGACTCACTGGGAAAGTGTGAGCTTTTTTGTTCAGGACGGTGATACGTTACTCACGTTTGTGGATGCGATGTGAGAAAAAACTGGTGACGGGGTCAGCAAACTAACCGGGCGGCGTCCGGGGAAACATGATACCAGTGTACGATGAACGTCAGGATTGCCTGGACCGCAGTAGTGAGGCTATTGCGCAAGAGTATACAGGGTTCACGCACGGTAGTTATGACCGTCAACTGCGACATGAATATTAGACGGGCAGGTAACGAGGATCAGAATGTACATACTGCTAGTGGGCTAAAGGATGTCCGTTACATGCCAGTGAATGATGGAATAGAACGGTAAAGTCGCAAACGTACATTGGGATTGTGTCTATCTTCGTCTCGTTACCGTAATTCGTGATTAAATAAATCCAGATTGATGTATAGACCAATAGGCTGTGCGTGGTGTCGAGCGTCCTAAGGGAAGGGGATTAAACACTGGCAGACTGAGCGAATGCGCAACGACGGGGGCGTACCACACCGCTCCAACCTAATCACAGTGTGAGGTAGGCGTTGGGCAGGACCGTGCAGGGCGACTTACAATGGCTTTGACCCTCGCGGAATCTTGCGGGAACAGCTTGATATAGAGGAAGGTCTGCACGACCACGACTCCTGACAGGCTACAGTTGGAATAGGGTTGGGCATGAATCGACATTGTGAGAACGAGTACTCACGCTGCGGCACAGAACCCACCGAGCAGGAGGGCACCGAATGTTGCATCGATGAGGAATGTCATATCAGCGATTATATGAGGAGAGGGAAGGGAAGGGACGCCGGGCGGGATGAGGATGGAGGAAAGAGGGGAGGGTGGGGAGGATGAATAAAAGAGGGAATTCCAACGTCTTATGGGGAATAGTGCTTTGTTTATTCCGTTATTCCCAACTATAACCTACACGGGACGTACATCTCGATCTCCAGTCTTGGTCGAGACGCGGTTGCACCACAAACATCCGAGATCGGGAATTTGAGTGCGATTACAACACTGGTTACATTGGGTGAAGCAACAGATCCTTCACAGACAAGGCTCGCGGATGCCTAGCGGTAGCTTTGATATGTCAGTTGACGGTGCGGATTGGTGTGCAGGGACTCGTCAACTGACACACCAAGGTATCTGCGAGCCTTGTTTTTGAAAGATTTATTGATAACGTGCTATTTCAATCGACCATTTCTCAGAATGTCAACTTCAATGGCACGGTAAGTCCTACCCTACCGTGGCATTGAAGTTGACATTCTGTCAGAGAAATGGTCAATTAATATGAAAAGCCAGTTGTGGTGTCTGAGTCAGATATTGTCAAAAATTCAAGTAACGACAGTAAAGTTGAATTGTCTCTCAAGATCGATCTGACCACTGACCGCCAAAGGCACATTGGTTGACAAGGCACATGTAGTGTGGCTGATTGGTACGAAGGTAGGTCCGATACAAGTATTTTGGTATACTCTGATAGTATGGGGAAGTAGTAAGACCGTCGTTCCTGCTTTCGTGATCCACTGGCAATGATCTTAGTTCAAGCGAGGGGCGTGACAACATTGCGCGCCTGTCACAGTCACACTATCACCAACCAGCTTCCTCTTTGACCACGACGGGCAATATGACTTTGACCGTGCGTTTCTTGATCTGCTCTCCTTTGGATTATTGACAGCACCATCCAGGACACATCAGCGCAGATGGATGAAGACGTATTGAGCGACGTGATTCCAAGCAACATCGTATCAAGACAGGCAAGTAACCTATCCCCCTTCAGGTGGCGCTATGTTTACCGCGTGTGTGACGTCGGACGGAGTAGCAAAGCGAGGGCGCGGACGATGGCGAGAGCGAGTATATCGACGGGGGCGCGAGCATGGAAGAAGACGAACTTCAGAGTGACGAGGAGGAACAGGTCCGCATGTTCGTTTGTATATGGTCACTGAACCGCTTCAGTTAACGGCCTGCCTCTTCAGGAACCCGTCGCAAGCGGCTCGTCGCCATCCAAATTGACCAAAATGCAGCAGTCCGCAGAGAGGCAGCAGAAGAAGCAAAAACGAAAAGCGGACGAAAGCCAGCTGCACGTAAAGAGGCAGGAGATGGACAAGGCAAAGGTACCCCCCCTCGTCATAATATTGTGTATTGTATTCTAATACTGTATAGATTACTGACGCTGTAAAGCGTTACTCTTACCTGCTGGGTCAAACGGACCTCTTCAAATATTTCGTCGATATCAAGGTCAGTCATGTTCATGTATGCGTGGCGTCTACTCATTCCCGTGCATTGCAGAAAGCTCGCGATCCCCAGTATGCTGCTCTCTTGGATGCACAACCAAAGCAAAGGGGGAGAGGTCGCAAGAAGCCTATGTATGTATCACGTTCTGGCACTCACAGCCACATGCTCATCACCATCCAGAGACCAAAGCGCTCGCCACAGGAAGTCAGAGAAAGAGGAAGACGAGGAAATGCTCAAAGACGGTGAATTAGCCGCCGAAGGGGATGATCAGCCCTACGTTTTTGAAGAATCACCGAGCTGTGTGTTCTCTCTTATACATCGCCAAGTTTGTACTCACTCTCGGATAGTTATCAACGGCACTATGAGAGCGTACCAAATACAGGGGCTGAATTGGATGGTCTCATTACATCACAATGGTCTCAACGGTATTCTTGCTGATGAAATGGTGCGTGTTTCACTAGTACACACCTCATAATTGTTCAACCATGCCTGTAGGGTCTCGGTAAAACACTGCAAACTATCTCATTCCTTTCTTATCTTAGACACTACCGTGCTGTCCACGGCCCTCATCTGATTGTCGTACCCAAGTCAACACTCCAGAACTGGGCTCGAGAGTTCGAACGGTGGACGCCGGACGTCAACGTCGTGGTTCTGACTGGTAGCAAAGAAGAACGTGCTGAACTGATTGCCAATCGACTCATCCCGCAAGATTTCGATGTCTGTGTCACCTCGTATGAGATTTGCCTCATAGAAAAGTCGGCGCTGAAGAAATTCTCATTTGAATACATCGTAATCGACGAAGCCCACCGTATCAAGAACGTTGACTCGATTCTTGCTCAGATCGTTCGCGCCTTCATGTCCCGCGGTCGTCTATTGATCACGGGTACCCCACTGCAGAATAACTTGAAAGAGTTGTTTGCTCTGCTCAACTTCATTTGCCCCGAAATATTTTCCGACTATGCCGATCTCGACGCTTTTCTTCACAAGGACGATGCTGGTGCCGATGGCGAAGAGGAGAAGAGCAAGAAAGTCGTGGAAGCATTGCACAAGATATTGCGACCCTTCCTCCTACGTCGTGTCAAATCCGACGTGGAGAAGAACCTCCTTCCGAGCAAGTTACCCTTTCCTCACCTCGTACTTTCTGGTCATTGACTCTGGCTTCAGAGAAGGAAATAAATATATACGTCGGTCTCACTGAGATGCAGCGGAAGTGGTATCGCTCTGTCCTGGAAAAGGATATAGATGCTGTCAATGGTTTGTTCTTCCGCCGTCCACTTGGAATATTTCGATCCGAACATTCTTCTAAAAGGATTAACGGGCAAGAAAGAGGGAAAAACTCGTCTGATGAACATGGTCATGCAAGTACGTGTTATGGCTAATGTCGTGTACCCTATCCAACATCGTGTCAGCTCCGGAAAGTAACATGTCATCCCTATCTGTTTGATGGCGCAGTGAGTCCTCACTTACCCTATCAGTCGGGAATATGTTTTAACTCTTCTCGTGTGATCAGGAGCCAGGTCCACCGTACAGCACGGACGAACATCTCATAGAGAACTCGGGAAAGATGATCATATTGGACAAATTACTCCAATCCTTGAAGGCCAAAGGATCAAGGGTATTGATATTCAGTCAAATGAGTCGTGTTCTGGACATTCTAGAAGATTACTGCCTCTTCCGTGGATTCAGTACGTGCCCATGCGCTTTTAAGTACTTACGGAATCTTTTGACGTGGCTTCTCGTGCTCAGGGTACTGCCGCATTGACGGTAGCACTGCGCATGACGACCGGATCGTCGCAATCGACGAGTATAATAAGCCAGACAGTGAAAAGTTCATCTTTTTGCTGACTACCCGCGCTGGAGGTCTTGGCATTAACTTGACGACCGCGGATATTGTCATTCTCTACGATAGTGATTGGTGAGATTTCTGATCGTCGATCAACGAACATGGAATGTGCTCACCGCGGGCCTAGGAACCCACAAGCCGACTTGCAGGCTATGGACCGTGCCCACCGAATCGGACAGACGAAGCAAGTTTATGTGTTCCGCTTCATTACGGAGGGCAGTGTCGAGGAGCGTATGCTCGAGCGCGCTGCGCAAAAACTTCGTCTTGACCAGCTCGTCATTCAGCAGGGTAGACAACAACAGTCCAAAGGTAAGTACCACTACCTCCGATCTGGATGGTGCTAACTTTACGTGTTCCGGAATTCAGCTGCGAGCAAAGACGAACTCCTTGATATGATTACGCACGGCGCGGAAAAGATTATCAGTTCTTCTGACGAGTGGGTATTTATCATGCATGTCGGCGATGTCATTAATATCTCCGTTGCCAGCACGCTTATCAATGAAGGCATCGAGGCCATCATTCACCGCGGCGAAGAACGTACTGCAGAGCTCAACAGCAAATACGAAGGCCTCAACCTCGAAGACCTCAGTAACTTCAAGTCCGATAGTTCGTTACAACAATGGGAAGGCGAAGACTTCCGGGGCGGCGGGCGCAAGTCGCTCAATCTGAACATGCTCTCGTTATCGAAGCGGGAGAGGAAGATGAATTATTCGGTGGATAGCTATTTCAAGGATACATTACGCGTTGGACCGTCAAAGACGGAGAAGGCGCCGAAGATGCCACGTGCGCCGAAGCAGATACAGATGTGAGTTCATCGCAGAGTTGTCACCGTTGTGGGCCATCCCGTGCTGATGGTATCGTGATTCGCTTCGCAGTCAGGACTTCCAATTCTTTGACCCAGCTCTAGCTCAGCTTCAGGAGAGAGAACTGGCCGTGTTTAAGGTATAGTAATTGCTGTGGTAGGATGTTGGAGTTGATTGAACACCATTTTAGCGCTTGAATGGCATTGCCGCGACTGCGAGAGAACCTCAAGGGCCTGAAGACACACCAGAGAAACTCGAGGTGGAGCGGGCTGCGGCTCAAGAGTTCATCGATACGGGTAAACCTATAATTTGTGATCCATTGACTATGCTGACACGTGCTGTGCCCGCTTCGCAGCTGAACCGCTTACCGAAGAAGAGCAAGCGTTGAAGGAACAGTATACGGAGGCCGGATTCCACGACTGGAGTCGGAGAGACTTCCAGCAGTTTGTCCGTGCGTTAGAGAACTACGGATGGTCCGTTGATGCTCCTGCATGTCCTATCGTTCGATTTGACGTCGATCTTTGTCCCCTGTGTTTAGGACGGACGACTATGACCTGCTCGCTTCCGAGGTCCAGGACAAGGATGCAAAGGCAGTGAAACGGTACTATACCTACTTCAAGAAACATTGGAAGGAACTCGCCGAACACCCTCGTATCGCCGCCCGCATCGCCGAAGGCGAAGCCAAACGCAACAAACGGTCCAACCTCGAATACCTCCTCGCCAAAAAAATCACCTCTGTCAAACACCCGATGCAAGAACTCGAACTGAACTATCCCACGACCAAGGGGAAAGTCTATTCCGAGGAAGAAGATCGGTACTTACTCTGTCGGTTGAACCATTATGGGATGCGCGCCGAAGACGTGTACGAGCGCATCAAGCGGGATATTTCTGAATTCCCGGTGTTTCGCTTCGATTGGTTTTTCAAGAGTCGGTCAACGCAGGAGTTGCAGCGGAGGTGTAACACATTGTTGGGGATGATCGAGAAGGAAGCGGAGGCGCTGGCACAACAGGAGGGGAAGTCGAAGGGGAGAGGAAAGGTGGGTCCCTCGTCCCCTCCGTCCTGAGGGTTACTCACGTATTTGGCTGGATGTGTAGAAACGGGGATTAGAAGACGTGCAAAAGGAAGACGAGATGAAGGAATCGAGATCGCCCACCCCTGTTGCACCTGCGCCGAAAAAGTCGCACAAGAAGAAGAAGACATAGGGATGGGGTTTCGGACGCGGATGTGGTTAGACACGCCATACGGACGTGATTCGTTGTGCATGCATTCCTTCTCTTCCTTTGTATCCCCCCTCGTGCATCTGCATGACGTCGGTTTTTAGAGTATTGAATTCATATAATGGGCTTCCCTGCATCGAACGAGGGTACTAAAACCCAGTACTTGATCACCAGTATATGTGAATACACCGACTCGTCAATGGATCCCGCGGGCGTCAGGGCAGTGTACCCGGCTTTCATATAGTGTTGTGCGCTTGCAAGTAAGGAGCGCGAGTGCCCTAGAACATCCGGTTTCGAGACTAGTTGGCAGTACCGTGTCAGTATCTTCCATACATATTCCAATTCAGGTTTACCGCATGATCATACAATTCATAGCTTAAGTAGAGTATGAAAGTAAGCTTCAGACCATGCCAGTAACGTGCATGATTAACAATGCAAGGATGAAGGTGCGAAAAGGCAATGGCAACAGCGAGGCGATGGTACAAACCATCTACTTGAAATAGTTGCAGTCAAGTTTATCCGAGTCAGAGAATGTCTATTGGCGAGTATGGGATGCAACAGAGACGGATATGAAGTATCATCCCACCTTCACGAATACTTTCGAACCCCCTGAGGCTCTAAGCTTCAAGACTCGTCTAGGACGAGGAGCCCAATCCTCAGCGTTTCCTCTAACAATGTTTTTATGCATTCCTCTCCCCAAGCAGTGGCACCCTGACATCACGACAGGTCAGAGCGATGTGTGAGCAATGGACAGGAAACTGGCAGTAGCGATAGCACATAAATGACCTACCTGAACTTGAAAGTGAAACTTCGAATGCATTGTCCACATGTGAACAGTTCTGTACGGCGAAAGGAGAGAGGAGAAGTAAAAGTAAAAGTAAGACCCTGCAGAAGCGGGAAAAGCCATTATAAACGCCTCACATGAAAGACCTCAGTCGATTTCCTACGCAAACACTCCCGACGGTGATCTTTCCATGTTGCGTCCGCAGCCTCTTCTCCACCACGTCCAAGTTATTAAAGGCACAATGCCATGGGAACATCGGTGCTTCGTCTGCTTGCACCTTGCCCGAAAGCTCAGTGTTGTCATCCTGTTCCAATCTAGTCGGCGACATGCTCTCCATGACAGCTAAAAGATGAGGCAGACAAGGATCAGCTAGATATCTGTCAAAACGCTCCTGGAGTAATTTGGTCGTCATAATCAGTCTTCCCCTCTCGCTGTGTTCCATCAATGGCCGAGCCATCGAGAAGCGCAATGGCATCAGAGTGAAGGATGATATGAGATGTGTCCTCGGATTGACGGGTGGTTTCATGTAGCGTTCAAGGGACACGCTGAAGAAAATGAGTAAAGAATCATGAACTGGAGTCGGACGAATCCAACACGAAAGTGTTTAGTAGAAACATTGCTCACACTGTGGAAGCAGTTGAAAAATCGACCTCGGTCGCTGTTGCAGGGATCGGATTCATCTTGAATTGCGCCAAACAGTATGCGGCGTTGAATAGTGCCGAAACGGTCACCCCTAACTTTTTCGTCTGTGCAACAATTGCAGCCGTTTCTGATTCCGATACAGTTATGGTATATCGGAACGGTGGGTCGGACATGTTCAATGGGCGGGAAGGGGGAGCCAGGGTATGACAAGGCTAGAGTATGCTCCATATCATTAATCGGAAGACAGAACAAGAGGGAGCGTGAGAAGACTGGGACCAAACCTACCGTGGTCCGAGCGTGCTGCTCTGCAAACTCCTGCAGGAGCCTTGTTCCGGCTGTCTCCCATTCCTGAGATGGCCCTCCTGTCGCAGTAATCGGATCGACGGGAAGGTTTTTCCACTCTTCCGAAGGTTCGATTCTGACGTCCATGCCCTCATCAGATATCCATTCACACATTAGGTTCAATGCATGGAGTGTAGGCCCCGCGTCAACGATGGTGTGAGAGCCATGAAAGTATAGGCCATATTCCTTGCCGTCATCGCCACCCTCCTTCGAGGTTGTAAGCAGGTATGCCCTGAGAAGAGTAGTAGTACCGTTTCCGTCTGTGTAGGGTAGTCGTTTGAGGTTGATGCTTTGAACGAACTCGGAGTGGTTGAGCGATGATCCTCGTTCTTGGACGACAAGGGCCAGATTGAGCCATGCTTCGCGATCAGCGGATGGGGTGTATACCCATCGTGGAGATACGACGTCCTCTACTGTGCAGGCGATGATAGGACAAACAAAGCTGAGACATGGAAGTGCGGGTTAGCACTTGCCACTCGTAAAACGAAAAAATTTATCGTTGCGAAGATGTTCTCACCGGAGTTTATCGAGAGCTCTCCGAGCACGATCTTTCAGTTCTTCTATGCTCAATGAAGAGGTAAAGTTGACACCGAGGCAGACCTCGCCGTCTCTATTAGTAGGTGATGTCCACATGGTCCAAAGTTCGTCATTCTGAACATGTTGGTAAACAGAAAATTACTTGCGCATCAAAGTTATTCCAATATCTCTGCATGAAAAGTTCGGAGCCGACCAAAGGTCTGGCGCAAGTAGGCGTGATCAGCCCGACGGTGAGATAAAATGGAGTAGGGACCGACCGAGTATACACCGGTGGGTCACGATTGGCATCGAAGACCCATTTTGTGGGAAGGGGGGGTAAACTGGACATCCGGTGAGTGGTTGGCGTTGGTGGTTTCGAGTCGGTGTCCCTATGGGCTAGTATGTTGGATTAGGTGGAGAGAACAACTCAATTTTGAGCGTTGGAACTCAGTCACTCAGTGAGAATCGGGGAGCTCAGTCGGAGGCGCAAGGGCACTATTTGTATGTTAGGGAGATTCCATCATAGCGGCTGTGGGACTGGCGACAGTCGGACAAAGGTACCAGCACAATTCTGTGTCTTCCGATGATCGGGACCGGCGAGGTACAGTGGCGGTGATGATGGTAGCCGGACTCCGATCAAGTTTCATGACAAGTTCAGAGATGGGTTCTGACTAGGCTCTGACTGGACTTTAAGGGTCCCTGGTAACCATGGGGCGATTATCAACATGTCACCATGTCAAGTCACGTCTGTGGAACATCATGCGATTCAGACCCAATGGGAGAAAGTCAGATGTTGGGAAGGCTTATATACTAGTGTACCTCAAGTCCAAAACAGAAGTTTTTATTCGCAGCACGTTCTGCCAATGCATGGCATCAGGGGATCAGCAAATACTTAAAGTTTCCGGGCCAGGGGGCCAAATTGCCTAATCACATCAAAAGCGCTGCGAAGATGTCGAGAATAGGTGATCTTGCACTTATCCAGGGACAAGAAGGGGGAGAATGGCTGGTCTTTCGTTATTCATTTAGTATATAGATACAGTACTTGGGTCGCGCTTGCAGAGTATATATCGTAAATCATTTGGGCCATGTCCATGACTTACTTTTCGTGCAGACTTAACTCTTCATCTCAACCACTTCTGTGCTGTCGACAGATTCTTTTGCCCGGGCAATACACGACTGTACGGCACCCTCGGCACCAGCAGCGTGGGCTCTCTTAACCCTCGCTGCAGTGGCTGCAGCCCGAACTTACGTGAACCAGTAGGTTTGTCATCTCGGCGGAAAATGTCGTTGATCGGCTCGAGGCTAGGTCCTGCACATCGGAATAGAATGGCCAGACAATATACCCATTGACGAAACTGAAGACTACGAAGATGATGTATGTCTTGTATCCAATGCACCGCTGGCGGTGTGATCTGGACGACTTGCAATACATGCGCTCGGATCAACACCGTTCTTCCGTTCGAAAGGGGGACTCTGGAAACGAGGCACATGTGTCCCAGAAAATCAGCGGCAGCTGCAAGTATGACACCCGTTGCACGAAGCGTGAGAGCCAGGACCTCTGACGGTTTAATCTAGATGATCGCCATCCAACATATGTGAACGCGTCGGAAAGTGACTCGAAAACAAAAGGTATAACGTCTGACCCCAAGTAAAGCGGACTTCGTAGGCAAAGACCAAAAAGACAGCGGGAATGGTTACCCGGAATGTATTCAAATTGACGCAAATAGCTTCTGTCCATATACCATGAAGATCCAGAGTTCGCGACGTCCGACGCAATCGATAGTGTACCACTATATGTAGTATAGTGTGGTCAGATATCAAAAGAACGACCGGACGAAACACCTCGCAGGGGTGCCCCTTTCGGGGGTGCAGTCATACTGCATGAACCAACGCAGTGCTTTATTTGGGCAGCCAGAACATGACGGCGACGACATAGATGGCGAAAGCGCCGTGAAAGGAAGGGGGGAGCGCCTTCACTGCGGAGGTAGAACCCGTAGTCCATCCAAAATGCATGCAGGGGCCCGGCGTGCATGCTCATCAATTCAAACTACGGTTCATCTGCAACGTTACCTCGCCTGGTGGACAGGGATCACCGATAAGGCAGATGCTGGTGAGCGGCCAGGACTAGACACGAAAGCATAATGAAGATGAAACTTACCCGATGTAATGTAGCCAATCCCTGGGGGAAGACATTCAGTTTGGAAGCCAAGGCAACTTCAACTTGGACATATGATACTTCATCGTGTCTGCAGACGCGGGATTTGGCTTTTCCTATGATCCTCGCATTCCCGACAAACGAATTTGCCCGCTGAATGCATGGAAGTGGTGTCAGTCAATGGACGTCCGTGGGCAAGAGCATTATATTGGACGTCCAGTATATGGAAATTGAAACACACGAAGGGTATCGGGGCCGAATGATGGGGAGTTCGATGACGTAATCTTCTCGCGCACGTTACCTAATCAACAGACCTTTCGAAAGAGTTTGCACCAGAACGACCATCATCGATTTATCGACGCTCAGTATGCCTATGCGCTACAGAAGCTACTCACCCCTTCGGCCACCATCTCCAGACCCAATGGAGCCCACAGATGCAGACGACTCCATCGTTCTCTCAGATCTCGTGCGCACAGGTGAAGCATCCAGGCTGCGCAGAAGAGGAGCAATGAGGCTTGACCACAATCTATTGAGCGCCCAGCGCAATGAAGGCGGTCGGGTGACACCCCCAACTGTCGTCGTTGCAAGAACGCCCTCATGGATCGAGCCTCCGAGCGACGACGACGAGTCCACGCAAGCTTGGGAACAGGGTTATGATCCATCCTCGCCCCGGCCACAGGGCAGATCAGTCACGCCTTCGCCAGAAACATACGGATACACGCTCTACTGCGGCGGAGATGAGTCGTCGTCGTCTTTCGTACAACAAACGTCGTTGTACGCGCGGTCGCCATTGCCGTCTTATCCCCCGGCGCCATCAGACAGCAGTTTGCGTCGACATGACGATCCTTTGCGGAAGACGAATGGGTGTGGGGCCGTGGTTCACTTACGGGCTTCACGCCGAGATGGCTCTAGTGTGTGGGTTGGGAAGGATGAGGCGACATCCGCTGTCGTACCGATGGACGCGTCATACTTTGAGCGCCCTACAGTCGTCAGGATGATCCGCAGTGCGTGCGGATGTGTTCGAGAAGGCGTGGGTTGTGCGATATGGTAAGTAGTCCTTTCACTTTTTTACCCGGTGCTTACACTTGCACAGCGGCAACTCACTGGGTACCCGATATAAACCTTGCCAAACTGCCGCGGACGGGCTGTTTTCTCTTCACCGTGCCTCGCAGGTGCCTCTATGCCCTCAGGGACCGAGGTACTGGCACGGCCGGGCTTCAGCCACAAACTCGAGCGCATCACCTTCCTACATCTACACCTTCTTTGCTTCCAATGTCACCCGCGCGTCGCAATTACCAGCTCCACGAGTTCCACTATCATCCTCGCGAGAGGAAAGTTTCCCTACCGTTGATAACGCCTTCGACTTGAACTTTCTCGACCGACTCGCTTCTGCATCGCCACTCCCTATGACTGACGAAGACCGCAACGTACTTGAACAAAGTTTGCGTCCTCAAGTGGATCTTGAGTTCGACCCCGATGGGGCTCCCCTCCCACCTGATCCAGGTTCACCGGACAAGACAAGCGTAGAGTTGATGTTGCTAGCCGAGCGGTAAATTTAGTGTTGATATCGGTTCGGATCTCATGTTTTCCTTGGGTCACTATGCTTCGTTTCATCTTGTAGCGATAACGGACGCGAATCTTTTCTTGTGCATGTATCATCGACTCGCATTAGCACAACTCCTCAATCCTCCCCAAGTCCTCACGCTATCTCATATGGATCTGTACTGGCTATCTATCCACAATTTTTGATTTTCATACAACTTCATAAACATGATTATTTGATTTGCAGTCCTGCAACCGACCAACAACCGCCTTCCGAGAGTGAATCTAAGGTAATTCTGAATATTATCAATTCGCGAGCGGACTACATGCTACTAGCAATCAAACATAGGGCATTCCTTGTTTATTCAAAGCATCCTGCGACAACGCCAGTACTTGTCTGGATTCTTCCATCCATAACACAGTCATTCCAAGGCCAACACAAATACTCTTGAGACGAGCGACGACCATCCTCTCATGCCTCCTTCCCCGCAAAACATAGCGCCCAGTCCCCTTCCCCGTTATTCCGCGCATAATGCTGACTCTCCACGAAATTCACAAGCGCACATAGCCCGTCTCCACGCGCACCGCAAAACGCGAGCGGCTGTATCGCATCGTTGACCAACACCCGCACGTACTCGCCTCGCTTTTCAGTTCCCCTCCCATGACATGCTAGTTTCTCCGTGATCATCCTCGCTGAAAACGGCACCATCTTTGAATCTTTCCAAGTACGCCCCTTTTCCAGCCGCGTCGGGTCGAGGTCGTGAGGCTGCTCGAAGAGTCCGAGTGCGCTGTAGATCGAGATCATCTGGTTGTCGTGTGAAAAGTCGGCGTAAAAGGTGCGATCGAGGGGGAAGGTGACGGGAGAGCCGTCGAGCGTATGATTAGTTTGCGTCTCGTCCCGAACAGGTTGACCTGTTAGCCGGGCGAGCAACTCGTTGACGTACCCAACACCTTGAACAGGCCCGAGCTTCTGTCCGTATCTTGAGAACCCAACGTTCAGTGGAAGGGAATGAGACCGTGCAAGGACGATCAGACAGGGACAATGAGCACCTACCCGTTCCCGTAGTAATCAACGAGATCGCCATGATACTCATACGACGCCCACTCTTCAGGCGCGAATAGACCACACCATGGGCTAGGTGCCTCGTGTGCGACCGTGTCGAACGGACAGAGCGACATCAAATTCACTACGTCTGTCTTTTTCAATTTCGCACCCGGCGCTGCGGCGTCGATGCGGTCGGCAATTGCAGGTGCGAACACGTCCGCCCATGCCTTGGTCGCGTGACGCGACGTACCGATATTTAGACACATTTTATCATCCAATGTGTCGTTTGTCTAGCGGTATGTGAGATGCACCGCGAAGAGTGAAGAGGGATCGCTCGTGCGAGACGAACCGACTGAGGGATGATCACAGACACCTCGGGCACGTATTTCTGCTCGCTCGCGTGCGCGAAACCTGCGCGTCTTGTTTGAGAAAGACCTCTTCTGTCTAGACCTTGTCATTTCTCACCAACTGTCCAGTTCCGCGCTGAATCCAACACACGACTACTTTCCGAAGCCCGGACGAATGGAAGCATCTCTGCGTTCACGAGACCCGCATATCGCACGAAATGTTCCTGGCCTGCATCGAACGACCTTGACACGGCCGAGCAAAAGAAATGAGCGCGAGTACGGAGATGGACGAGGCTCCAGGAAAGACGGCAAGGGAGATAAAACGTACTGCGCCGCCCCATACGGGACTAGATCGTCGACCCCAAGCGTGTACTCGTACTGGTTGACAAACGCAAGTTTTGGGTCCTTGAATTTCTTGGCCCGCTTCAGCTTCTTCACGCTCTTCCGGATATCCTTCCCAGCACCCTTTTCGGGGTATCGTGCGCCGTGACGTTGTAACTGTGTTCAACGTGGTGATCGTCCCAGCCCGTCAGTCAGATAGGGGAAACCTTACCAGATTGACCTGCCGCAGGGGGTTACATCCATCAGTGTCGACGACATACATCAGACGAAACGTGCATCAACATCATGATTCATCTCAACGCCGACGCGTGAACGTACCTGAACGATTTCGCACCCTGCCGGCGGCGGCACGTACGCCGCCGCGGGGAACCAAGGCGAATACTGTGCCCATGACTGCTGCAGCGCTTTCGGGAACCCCAGCTCCGGCGCGGTCGGGTCGATCGACGGACGGGTCAGTGCAAGGAACGCTATGAACTGGGCGACGATATAGGCCATCGTGTGGCGACGCTCGGTCGATGCTTGGTGTCGGCGATGGAATAGCGATAGCTAGTCGTGCAGGTACGAAAGTGCAAAAGTGGGTGGGTGTGTGACTGCAGGCTGGTTATGTGGAAAGATATAGCTCTCCGCAGTCCGGAGATATGTCAGCGAGTCAGGTCCCTTTGTTCCTCCATCGTTCCAGACTCCGAATTGCAAAGGTGGGGTGTGTGTGTGACTGCAGGCTGGTTATGCGGAAATATATAGCTCTCCGCAGTATGGATGTTGGAGTATGGCGACCGCTCATTAGTGAAAACACGAGCAAACCAATCTCGGCCTCGAGCGGCAAGGACAGGATTCAGATTACACATCTGAATCACATATTTGCAATAGTATTCGAGTATATAGGCCAATCTGTACTAAGGGGAAAAATAATCTAAGTCGTCGTCCCCGGCCCTCACAAAGGGCTCACTCCGTCTGTTCTAAGTCCTCTCGCGCATTCGTCGTCCCACCGACAATGGAGATATGTCAGCGAGTCAGGTCCATTTGTTCCTCCATCGTTCCAGACTCATGATCAGGACAGCGTTGCCACTGCGCCGTGCCGCCGACGCCCGTGTGTGAGTAGGAAAACCTTGAGATGATCGCGGGAGCCGAGGAACGTGTCGGACTTTGTGGATTGCACGCGAGTACAAAATACCAAGTCAGGACCATCGATAAGATCGTCCTCCTTGGAGTTTCTGTAAACGTTCCAGTCTCCCGTGGCGGGCAAGCACCTCCATCACATGCACAGCGGATATGGCTCGGATCAATGTGGATTCGATCCGTACGGGTGGGTCTCAAACAAAGCCGTCCTCAACAAATCACCCCGGACCCCATGTCAATTAGAAAATGAACAAAGAATAACTTCCTACAGCGTACACCACCTCCAACTAAGATCAAGCACATAATACATTTCGTTAAAGGAAATAAAAAATCCATCACGAAGGCAACGAAGGCGGTCTCCCTACCAACCCAGAAAACGCCCTCTCGCTGCTCAACGGCGCCAACCCCAACTTGGGATTCCCCCTCGGTTCGACACCATCCCCGCGCGGCGTCGACGAGAACGTCGTCGCAGCCGTCTGAAACGACGACAGATCAGGCTTGCTGTCGAACACCCCTGCCACGATATGGGTCAGCGAACACAACATCCCTTCGGTGGGTACACAGCCAAAATCCAGAGACGGAGACTTACCCAGCTTGCGCAACCATCGTTGCCGCACTTGGTGGTACCCCCTCGATGGCAACGCCTTTTGCACCAAGTCCCATTTTTGCCCGTACTTGGCAACTGCCTACGTGCGTTCCTTTGTCAATATTGCATGCGTGGACGAAGCAACAAAAGAATGACGGCGTACCTGCGCGAGGAGGTCGTCCTCCTCCTTGCTCCATTTGACGTACGGACTTCGTTGGCGTTTCGTTGGCGGTGCGGGCACGGGCACGTCTTGCTCCGCCACCCGGGCAAGTTCC
>JBBPQV010000539.1:0-18864 GCA_038092675.1 Boletus rufocinnamomeus
CGTTGGTCGAAACACCGTCAATGTATCCATAGTTGTCCAGCATGACCCACGGGAATAGACAACCGTCGTTCGGGGTCGGAACGGCGAGCCTGCGAAAACATGATCAATGTTGATATGTTACCGAAATGACGAAGCTGTAACATTTACCGGTATTGATTGTCGTCTGTCGACCAGAGTGGCAGACGCGGCAAAGCATCGGGCATGTCGTCTTGCATGACCCGCAGGACATCCGTACCGTTGATGGTGTACTCGTTTACATATATCGACCCGCGATCGATCTCCACCGTGAGCGTTGCCGATCCATCTGTCGAACGCCATGTGCCGACCAGGTTACTGCGCGTGACGTCTTCTGACAGACGGTCAAACGCCGCTTGTACGAGACTCGTGATGAGCTTCGTGAGTCGAATCGTCTCCGATGTTAGTCCTGACTGAAGCACGATGATGCCGTACGAATTAACAGGGTTGAGCGTGAACGCCGAATGATAACCTGGAAGTTCTCCTACTGTGACAAGGTCAGCAGAGCGCGTACTCATTAGGGTAAGTTTTTCCTCACACTTTTGATACAATTTTTGTCTTCTGCCGTAAGAGTCTGTCGAAGTGTAGATCTCCCATAACGCTCCGACGTCGGAATAATCATCGAACCAGGTGTGTATGGGCCGCATCCATTCACGGACTGTGAACGGAGACAGAACACTTTCTGGTCGTTGAGGATTTATCAACACTTGCATGAGCTTGATGAGATCAGAAAGAGAGCCCATCTGGCCCCCAGATGGGTTCATAGCATCCTTGAAATCTAGGTCCTAAGGATGGCTCAGCATCACAGACGAGACAATTGTCAGAGCACGCACGATCTCCCATGGGTTCAGCGAAGGTACGACGACATTGCGTATGTTCTTCCCTGTCGCCAAGAACGAGGTTCCATTGAATCCCAGTGGTCCAAAGATATCCTGCTGCACCAACTCAGCATGCGTCGTTGGCGCAGACGGACCGTTGGCAGCAATGTTTGCGGCCACGTTCGCAATTCCCAACAGTGAGTAGCCGGTATTCGAGTACACTGGATAGGTGTATGGAGCCACTATAGGACGGCTCTGCGCGATGCCGTCAAAGACTTGTTGGTGAGAAGGAAATTCGAGACCGTTGTACCCTGGAGGCCCCCGCCCGAACAACGACCCCGGCCAGTGTCCCTGTGCGTTCCCTGGAGGCAAGTCGCATCCGATACCAGACATGTGGCTCATCAGAGCACGAAACGTGATGGGAGCGTAGTATTTGTTGTACTGGAACTCAGGAGACACAGACGAAATGTGATCATCTCTGTGAAGAATGGTCACGAGGTTTCTTTGAAAGTACGAGACTCTCCTTACAGTTTGAGCACTCCACGATCACGAAGAATGAGAGTCTCGAGTGCAGTGAATAATTTTGAGATGGACGCCAGCCTATAGATGGAGTGCCTGTCAACTGTAGTGTCCTCCCCAACATCCGATTCGTTGGCTCGACGCTTTCCCAAAAAGGTCTCGTAGAGCGAACCATCAGACCCGACGACGGCCACACTGAGACTGTCGATTCCTCCTCGATCGAAGTCGCGCCGTAGGACAGAATCTAGCTGGTTAAATGCTTTCTGCAATGGTGCCTCTGCTCCAGAAGGAGGTATCGTTGCCAGAAATGGCGGAAGTGGTGCACGGCACTCGTGGAGCGCAGGCTGCGGCGGCGATAATAGGCGCATCGGGAAGCTGGACGGTATCACTGAGCGCATTGCGACCAGCTGCAGGAGGGCTGCGAGGGAAACTGCATTCAAAATGAGACTCCATCGCACCCAACGCGGAGTGGATGGCTGGACATGTTCGTTTGGAGGAACATCCTTCATGATGGCAAGTGTTGAATGCATGCAAGGTTGTCGAGTTATGGTCTATAGATACTCACACATTCGAGCCTTATTCTCACGGTCGAGACATGGCAGTACAAATGTCACGAAATGACTGCGTCGCGTCGCGGGACAGTGGAGATTCAACTCAGCTTTCAAGGAATGGATTACTTGTGAAACTCACGGGGATCTCTGACACGTTCTCCGACTCGCTCTGACACGCGCTCTGAATGTGGTTTGGAACAACCGGCATTACCACCGCCTGTGGGCGGAGTTCGAAGTCAAATGGTGTCAACGATGTGCGTGCACATTGCACAGTCTGCAGGACAAACTCCCCGTCGACCCGAGCCGGCAGTGAGCGGGATGGTGAGGCTACCTTAGAGAGGTCTCCAAAAACCCGTTTGGTGAGCCCATAATCAGTACATGTCTGACTGTGTGGCTTGGTGCTTTTTATTCATCAGACACTGCCACAAGAGAAAACATGATCATGAGTCCGCAGTGCCTTGCGAGCCAACAACAAAGTAGCCCGAGCCTGAGAATGAACACATCGGGCTGCTGTCCGCGAGTTCCTGGCGCTAATGCAGTGAAGCCTCCACAATGGTCCTCCTGGGCAAGAGTTGACGTTCAGCAGGCTATTGATTCGCACGTTTGTCATTGGAACTTCGTCCAGCGTCAAGTCCTTTCTATTACACCGAAACACTCTAGAGAGCCATACTCCGGGACTACGTTTTAGGCTTCCTGCACCGGGTGTCCGCATTCCGTGACGACTCTTCGTACACCTGAACCCAATCCTTGCACAAGTGTGGCTGCGTTAGGTCGACAGACAGACTGGCATCTATGACGGGCTCTAAAGTGACGTCCGCCCGACAGAGTGTCGTCATCCGCAAGTAATTCAGGCAATGTTGCACATGCTCGGCCTGCGCCTCGTACGTCCGATTGGCACCATCCTCGAGAGCGAGCCGCAGACGTCCAAGGCAATGTAGTTCATGGTACATTGTCAAGGCAAACGGACGGCGCTCTGGACCAAGACACACCCAGCCCTCCCCGATCGTCGGGAACTGCGTTTCCCACTGCTGTAATGCATCATCCCCGTTGATGGGGTAATGCACTGTATCTTCTGGAAACATGATGGCATCCCGAACCTCCATCGGGTAGTATGCAGGGTAGTCATCTCCTATCCAACCTGTGGACGAAACATGGTAAGTTTATAGTCTAATCTGAGAGAGTTTGTAGACTGACTGTAATGCGTGTCAGGCCCCTCGACGTCTACTGTGTTTCCAGGAGATTTTCTCGCGATGCTTGCGCTCCATATAGCAAGCAGAATCGCGATAGTCGACCAGAGAGCAAGCTCCCAGGATACAGATGTGGGCTTTCTTTGTGTCTCCATGTAGTGGTTGTGAAGAGTCAATGAGGTTTCGCTCGTTCATCCTACTCTCGTGTGAGACATAGCTTTATCTTGATTTGGGCAGGGTTGTACCTGACTCGTGCGTTAGATGGCCGAAGGGCGGTGCCCTGAACCCTCGGATCTGTGTCTGTGCGGCATCACACACAAGCACCGCCAAAGCACCGGAACACTGTTATAAATTTACATGTGATCATTTTCCGGCGAGAAATAAATATATGATTGCACTTTCCTCTCCTGGCACTTCTCGTGAACCCTTCCCGATTCTAACAATTGTCAAGTCGCAAGAGAACTCCCAATGGTGTTTGCGTTTGCAATTCCGTTTGTTGCCTCCCTGAAGCCTGGGGCACATTCTTACGACCCTGTCCCTGCGCCAGACGAGGAGACGTTGCTGGCCTCGCCGGAGATCAAAGAAACCCGCATCCTAATATCATCCAAGCGCACCTTCTTCCTTGACCCCTCCTTTTGGCTGACCGCACTCGCCACCCTATCCATCGCATTTACCATTCGGAATCTCCTTGCCATCCAACTACACTCTCAAGAACCACATGTCAGCTACCTAGAGGCATCCATAGGTAGCCCTTACAACGGGCTGGAAAAGCTCGCACGAAACGAGTCTTCACCATCATGGCCGCTTTCGTCCACCCATTACCCTGATTTCATTGGAGCGACTGAAGGCCCGGATATTCATCACGCATTGAGCAATGGTTCAGTCGTGCGGTTGGACTCAGAGGTACGCATGTTCATCGTGCCAAGAATCGGACCATGGATTCATCCCCGCTCGTGCCCTACAGCGTACGATCATCATACAGCACCGCGTTCGCGATTACGGCCTCGAGCACTGTGCCGTCAAAGTGGAGTTTTCACATAAGGCTAGGCACGGGGACGGGCACGAACATTCCGCACGCGCATATGGGCATATTGGGGAGAGTCCCTATCTCAGTTTGTGGCGTTTAGAGAGCTCGGAAAGCAAGGCAATGCTCGCCTCATCTGCACTTCCGACTTCATTGCCCTCGCGGAAAGAATTCCTTGGCGACATCGCCCTTGATGGAATGCACCAAGTGCAGTCGCCTTCCTTCGAGTGCAAGGCGGGATCTATTCAGACCCTGGAGATCGCCGTGGCTTGCACATCCGATCCTTGCATCATGGAATTCCGACTCACCCGGTCGCCGCGACGACAAGGTACTCCATCCTCGTGTTGATGAACGTAGGCGTGGTTCCTAATATGTTATCACAGGTTTCTGGCTGGTCCAAAGCGAGCAGGAACCCGCGCCCGTATAAAGCAACCAGCTCCCACGATGGCATACCTCCGACAGACGATACAGGACGTCCTGGCTGTATTCAAACAAAGATGAGCTCGAAAGGTGGAAGCTCGGATCATGTGCATAACGTTACACATGCATAGTACCTGCCAGTTTCTCGCCGTTAATTGCTCCAAGCTCCGCAACCTGGGATTGCCGTATTTTGGAGAAGCAGACAGATGCGCTGAGGTCAAAAGGGGTTAACTCTGTGTGCTGGCGTACGCCTAGACCTATCGGAATGTAATAACTCGACGCAGCCTCGGAAACCACGCCTGCATGGCCCCGCCATCACGCTATCTTGACCGTCCCACTCGTTCTCCGGGTGTTTTCTGGGCTGAGTAAATACCCATTAGTATTGACCTAATGTCCGATTCCCAAGCGATCATCGGTGTCGACACCCCATCTCCCAGAGATATCGAAGCCGCGGTAACGCCATAACGTCGACTTGGTTCGAAAGAGCGCCGACCACCCCTGCATCGTTGAAATTGGGCGTAAAGGGATGTGCTACATCAATAGTTGGCAGGGAACCGCATTTTCGTCGCGTGAAAGCAGTCCGGCCAAGCATGCCAATGGTGTGTGGAGACGGCAGGAGCCAATCCAGAATGAGTGCGGGCTCCATGGTTCCTTCAACCCTGGGTAGTGAGACCCCCTATGAAATAATGACCCTACAGCTTTTACGTTAATCTCTCCACGTGTTGAGCGCAACCTCGCGATTGTGCTTTTTGATGCCGCGCAAACAGAGATTCCCGTTTTTGCATCAATCAAATCGTAGAGCTGTTTGAGGTGGCCGCAGCTGTGAGTTGCTGGGCGGCCAAAAACTTCCGTCTCGAGAACATTGCCTTGTCAAAAAAAAATGACGTAAAGGAGACCGTGGCTCACTGGTCTGGCCACAATGTTGATCAGCGCGGTGTATGACCCACATCGGAACGATGCACGCCCGATTCTGCGCCCGCAGGCATGGATTGACCCGTCTGTGTCGAAGCAGAACCATTAGTGCCACCCTTAAACCTGTGCGTGGATCAATGCATTTAACCACGAGGCAGCGAGCAGAACTTGCACTATCGGGTTTGTGAAAGCCCCATCTGTTTTTCTACCCGCGTCGATTCCTACAGTCATGCAGTTCACGCTGAGCTCTACTATTTCAAGGTTCTTTTTCACTGCGTCGGTGGTCCTCTTGGCATGGACGACTGTGGCCCAAGGTGCCGGTGAGTCGAACGCGTGGCCAACCATGCTCGTAGTGTCAACACTTAAGACGCGATGCAGCCATCGATGTCAAAAAAGCTCGTACTGTCGTAGCTGACGTTGGTACGTCGGCCACGATTGAAAGCAACGAGTGACCCCTCACGACGGTGAATTGCAGCCCGGCCGACCGACTCCCTTTACTTTATAGCCGAGGACATTGAGAAAAGTGAGCTGTGTGTCCCAAGAGGGAAACTCGAAACTCATGAAGATCTATATCATAGGAAAGGAGGGAGGCAATATACCGGTTGACATGTGGTATACGGTGAATGATGTCTCTTCGCGTAAGTAGCATCGTTTGGTAGGGACTAGCACTCACCACTTATGACAATTGGATGAGAACAGCAGCGGAACGCGATGTCTCGCAGAAGGCTGACGAGCTGTTTTACTTTTTAAGTTCGGAAATTGAGACAAGTAAGCAGTGTTTCCCAAGAGGTAAACTCACAACTCATGGAAATCTATATTACAGGACAGACGGAGGAAGGCGATCCAGTGGATCACTCACGATATACGGCGACTGATCTCTCTGCGCGTAAGTAGCATCGTTTGGTAGGGCTAGAACTCACCAATCTCTCAGGGAAGAGGGCCGATGACTTGTCTTACTTCATGAGTTCGGACATTGAGACAAGTAAGTAGTGTTTCCCAAGGTAAACTCGCAATTCATGGAGATCTATAATAAAGGGGAGATGGAGGAAGGCGATCTTGCTAGGCGTATGAATCCACCGGTGGATGATGACAGTGCGACCTATTTTCGAGCCGAGCCTGAGAGCGCAGCGTAGCAAGGGCGTAAAAGTCACGTGGATTTTCCGTACATTCAATTTGATATTGCACTTTTCCCCTTTCTCCTCTTATAAGGGTCATATATTAACTTTTCCTTCCCCCGCGATTCGCGCACTCTCCTGCCACCATGCTTGTATTTTCTCCATGTCTTTTGGCGCGGTTATCGATCTAGAGGCTAGTGGCAATATTTTCCGTTGCCCGCTCCACCCTCCGATTACTTATGTGGTTATGTAAATATTTATTCACTAGTTTTCAGTTGTGCTTCGAATGGGACTATACACTCCGCTTTGAACTTTGTCCTGTCGTCAACCGAAACTTGGCAAACATTTGGGTGCCACAAGTAGATTCGAAGACTAGACTTCGCTGCCCCCTCTCGACGATTACATAATTCGAGGATGTCACTCTCTTTCCGACTCTCTGGATTTCCTGCAAGTGCTTTCCTTACTCTGCTTGTCTCAGATGAAATCGCGGACGATGTCTCTTCGCGCCACAAAATTGGCCCGGGAAATATTTTATGTTTGCCGCCTATTGGGAAATGGTACGTACATGTACAAGCTAGCATCACGCCAGCCAAGGTCCAGTAAAACTTCACACGACTCGAACTAATCCTACTTCATCTCATCCACCTCACCCGCGAGTCGTTGTTCAGCAGGACTGGTAGGCGTAACCATATCTCGCTTTCCAACAAGACCGGCATCGTTCGTTTACGAGTCCCTTGAATGTCTGGGCCGGAGATCTGCAACAAGTGCGTAATATCTTCGTAGGTGAGTGATGAGTTCGCCTCCCTTTCCATTGCGCTACCCGGCATGGTGAGTATTCCGGTTCTTGGAATATTGGATTGTATGCGTGCATAAAGCAGTTCTGAAGGCTTGACCCCTGATATACTTGTCGAAGGATGGGAGGGGGGGGAATTCATAGGTAAGTGTGACCAACCTGTGGCACTGATATACCAACTTTCCTTCTATCCGTATGCGTGAAAGATGGTTTGTACCATGACCTACGCTAACTACTCACTCGATCATTGCTGTTCGGCTCGCGCATACGCCTTTCACACCGGACGTCGAGAAGAATGACATATGTCGAAGACCAGCAGAGAATTAGGGGCCAATGGTTTGCGAACCTGGCCATCAAATCCATGGTTTGTCCAGTTGTTAAGCCTAGGATGGAACAACATGATTGCCTGCTCCTCGCCCACATGCCACACCAACCGTTTAATGGGAGGTCGGCGATATGCTGAATCATTCTTAAGTTGTACTTCCCGCTTCCAGACGACAGGTGATATGGCTCGGCCATGACGACGACTTCAACATTCAATCATCGACGCGGTGGCAGGTCGGTGGCATGTCCGCCGCGGGAGTCGTAAGTTTCCTCCGCCTCCTAGACCGGTGCAACAACGGCGGCAGTCTGCGCTGCGGCACTGCTTCAGCCTCGTCCCATCATATCCAATCGGGCACTTAACGGGAATGAGCCAGCCGTTACCTATATGAAGCCAAGATGATCGTTTGAAAGATCTATATGTGTACAAGTCATGGGGGTTATCCGCCGTGAGCACAAAAAAGGCTCACTGTTCTTTAGGGAATTGTCATCCAGTGCGTGGACAACGCAGTACATCAGTCCGATCACGACGCGAGCGAGCAAGCTCAAGTAGGGATGCAATTGGTTAGAGCACGTGTGCGACAGAGCCTCTAGATGATTGGGTAGTGCACTGTTGCTGCCACGCAGAGGGTTCGTGCGCCCGAGCCAAGTGCATGGCCCATCCGCGCACAAGGTTGAGATAGCGAGACTGGTGTATCCTCTGGCCTAAAGCACTCATGATGGACGTCGCAGAAAAAATCAGAGACGGTGTCGCGTTGGTAGTAACCGTGACTGTGCTTGTGTTCTGCGGGCCAACGGTTCTCGTTCGACGAGGGAAAGATGACTCTGTTAAGGTATGTATATATTCGTGGTGGTCAATTGTCGAGTTGCTGCAATCGGATGGAAAAACACGGATGTTGATATTTTCCCACCATGCGAAAATATCCTGGAACCCTCTCCCAATTTTGCAGCTTGGTTAGTTACTATTTATGAGTATAGGGTGCACAGGAGGATATGATAATGGCAATATCAGCGAGCAAACCTAACTTGGGGAGTACCGCCTTCGCCGACAGAAGCCTTGCTTGGCCCATTCGTCTCAAGTGCTACGGAATTACGGGGGGTGAAAGAAACCTTGACAAGCAAGGTGACAGTGGGCTGATTTACTCAGATTTTTTGCATTCCATCACAAGAGTCTACTAACATACGTGACATTGTTCTGTAGAGGAAACAGTCGGAACTGTACTTACGATCACCCAGGGACTATCTGAAGCTGTGACGACATTGTGCATGATGGTTTATATGGTACCACAACAGATGGCCCTGCGCTACATCATCCAATATTCCTGTGTGAGAATGTATTCGTGGACATGGCTTGTTTCGAGCTCTTCTAGGTGAGCCACTCCTCTCGGGCTTCAGCATTTGCGGTCATGCTGACTCGTTCTGCATTGCTTCATGACTGTTCCTGGCGCCCCTGCGCCATCAGGACATGCTGACATGCTCTGCCTGTAGTCCGCATCAATGCGACAGTACTTGCTGTGAGTCGCGGCTGATGCCTGTTTGCTGTGCCATCCGCACCATTCCGCCGTACCGCCTCGGCGCTACCCTGCTCATCTACGCGGCGTTCGATACCCTTTCGCTACCCAATGTTCGCGCAGTGCTGCGAATCCTTGAATGGACTGGTTGCTTGAGTATCATCTTCGTTATCGTCCGTATACCGCCAGCGTCTTCCATCGCACACCAAGCGCCACCTGGTCCGTCTGTCACATCTGTACGCCCATATTGCCGATTGACTCGACCACTGCGTCTGTGAAATCGCTCGATGCGCTCGGCGCACATACCTAACCTTCGGCCCGCCATTGACATCACGGACTCTTGGGCCTAACTACAGTGCTCCGAGGCACGTCTCCACCCTCACTGCATTTTTTCAGATCCGTGTACACTTACGGCATGTTCCCTGACTGTCTGTGTATGAGCCAGGATCGGCTGTACGGTTCCTCGTCATAAAATGACGAGCAAATGTAAGCGTTCGAGGAACGGGAGAGTGGCGGTGGGGGAACGCGTAATGACAAGCGGACAATGGGCTCAAGTGCAAATACAAACAAACGAACTGGCTCGTGTTTGTGTTCGTTTGCACTTGAATGGGTAGGGAAATGATATCGGGGGGATTGGTGTCGACAAGCGAAACACAATGAGACTGACGTCGTACCATGGATTGTGAACTCTTCTATTGCAGTTGGCTGCCGCGCGACAGAATGCGCAAACCATACACATGACGGAAGTTGAACGCCTGCCTGGAGAGTAAACTACATTCGAGTTCAGATAACAGCTGGCTTTTTTTCGTCGTTCTAAGGGATTCGTAGGTTGTGTTCATGGATGAATGTTTACTAGCAGCCCTGCAGACGAAATTGATGACATCTGGATGCTTTCCAAGGCTTGGAACTCAGGTCCACATCAGCGGGGTAGACCGACATAGGCGTATGAAAATATTGACATACCACAATATTGACCGATCCTTTATGTAAATTTAATCATGTCCTGCCTCGAGATTAAGACATTGTCGTGGCAGTGGTCATCCGACGACCTGTTTCGACGTGCACTGGTCCGACGGTCGTATGTAGCATTAGCCAATGCGTGGGAATTGAGGAGGTGTTACGGCAACGCAGCTCGAGACTCGAGTCAACCATACCCATTTTCAGGTCAACTAGCCACAGCCCGCGTCCTGTAACCTGTTTTACTTCGCCCTATGGTTATCCACTTGGCAACTGTCGCTGCGAGCAAAGCTATTTGGAACACAGTCCAGCCTCACAGCTCGACATGCCGGGGAAATAACTTGCTTTGCGCACCTCCTCGTGAGTTCCGTTTTATGGCACATACTTAATGCAGGTCCAGCCCGGCATGAATATACGTAGAGCACCGAAAGGAGTGTACTTCGTTGATGTGGTAACCGGTACCTTAAACACGAAACAAAGTGCCTAATTGCTGTTGATCGGATGGTGGAAACACGGGATACCAACAATCGTGGTTGCGGCACCGACACACCGAATGCCGAGTCTCCGAGGTTCGAAGACCAGGACAGAAAGGGGCCAAATGTCTCAGCACCACTGCAAACCTATGCGCGAGCCAAGGGATTTAAACTCGAGGGGAGACCATTGAACCTTCACTAACACTTGTCAGTTTCTCGATACCACCATCCATCTCCATTATCATCTCGAATATCATAATCATGCCGCAACGATTCAACCTCACACTGTCGAATCTCTTCTTGACTGCGTTGCTCATTGTCTTGACCTGGACGACATTGGCACAGGGTGCCGGTGAGTGGTGTCAATTGGCTCTGCCGTTCGTAATGCTGATGCTCAGGCTGAACTACAGCAATTAATCGCAATATGTCACCCGCAATGCGTGACCTTGGTGGAGAGGCTGGTGCCTCTGGAGGTGATGTTTGTACGTCTGTCACAGTTGAATGCAAACGTGCCCTCAATAACTGGCGAATTTCAGCGAATTACGACATCCTGAGGAGGGATGACATTACCCTTACAACAAAGCCTGAAGGAGATACTCTCGTGAGAAGAGATCGCGATGGGGAAGGAGGTTCTGTTGAAGACTGGAATACGCTAGGTGCACGCACCACAGGTGAGTAGATTGCCTGATAGGAGCACACACAGCTCATTCACATATGCATCACAGAGAAAAATGAAGAGCTGCCCGTTGATGGCGATCGTGATCTCTCCAGACGTTGGTACACTCTAGTTGAGATCGCGGAGACTGAGGAGAGCGAGTAGGCCTTGTTGATCAGTGCCGGACTTTTCGTATATTATAGCCCTCCCCCTCTCTTGCTAATGACTATTTATCGACGTAAATTATATCGGACTTATCGTATTTGTATCCTTACTAGCCAACGATGTTTTATACTAGTACTTGCCATCCTTGAGCTTGCTCTGACATTGTAGTCCACTGCCATGGATGTTTTTTAGGCTTCCCTATCATATCTGGGATGCTTTCCACAGTGAACGGGCAAGGCGATATGCGTGTGCCCGAATTAGGTAAGCCGGCTGAGCGAATACGATAGCCGAGGCCAAGAGGAAGTGATGTACGATTAGGCAAGCAGATAAGATAGTAAGCTTAAGGCGTACTCGTCCGGCTGGGTGAGAGTTGTGGGATAAGCGGGCGGGTACTATTGACTCATTTCTGTACACTTGTAGCATTTTCACATTGTTAGTAAGTGCTCAGTAAGTCGTCTCCACTTCGGCATGATCGGCTTGGATCATGTTGACTCGCTGAATCCCAACGCGCTCAATGATTTTAGTATTTTCCGTGCGCAGTGGCACGGTATAAATCTAGTACCCTGCTCGTTATCAAATTATTATTCATGTCATGTCAGCAGTATTCGCAACATTAATCCGGTGACCAGACTACTGCGTCACCTTATATATAATCTGGAATGCCTGACCATCTTTCCTGCAACTAGCAACTACACTCCCGCAGCCTGAGCAGTGATCTCAGAGTCCCAGACATCCTATACACGATGGCTTACCCTACTCGTACAATCGGTAAAGACAACACTCCTGTTTCTGCCATCGGCTTTGGTGCCATGGGTATCTCCGCTTACTATGGGGATATTGAACCAGATGAAGAAAGGTTAAAGGTTGGTATCGATCACGGGGGTGATCCAACTCTACACACATTCTAACCCTGCTGTATTGCTGATATCAACTAATATGATGCCAGGTCCTCGATGCTGCTTTCCAGAGTGGTTGCTCGTTCTGGGACACTGCCAATATCTATGGTGATAGCGAGGAACTCATTGGAAAATGGTGAGTATATGCACGAGTCGGTGATGTCCTATGTAGTATCTTGCCCCACTCAAACTAACGAGACTCCATATGATTGACTTCACTTCTCAGGTTCAAAAAGACTGGTAAACGTGACCAGGTCTTCCTCGCTACCAAGTTCGGTGTCGTCAGTGACAAGCCGACAAAGCACGGCGTAGACGGATCTGCCCAAAACGTGGAGGAATCGTTCAACCGGTCTCTCCAGCGTTTGGGGGTGACCTATGTAGATCTCTATTATCTTCATTGGTAAGTCTTTTTCTTACTTGGTCGATCCGTCCTCGCGGTAGTCGGTGATGCTAACCCGTGGACAAACAGTCCTGACCCTGAGGTACCTATTGAAGTAAGTGATAGAGTACATGCATAGTGAACATGAAGTATTGTTCTTACGTTCATGTGCGTAGGTGACGGTCAGTGCCATGGCCAAGCTCGTCGAGTGCGTAATGCTGTCCCACAGCGGCGGTATTCTTGGCCTTATTCCCATACTACAGGCAAGGGAAGGTCAAACACCTCGGTCTCATAGAATGCAGTGCCAATACTTTACGCCGCGCGAGCGCTGTTCACTCAATCACCGCGGTTCAAGTCGAGTATTCACCTTTCGAGCTCGAAATCGAGAGGAATGAGGTGCTAAAGACCGCGAGAGCGCTAGGTATCAAGATAATTGCTTACTCACCACTTGGAAGAGGTTTGTTGACTGGTAGATATGTGAGTGCCCACAAAGTTTGCAACCTTGCAACATCAATCTCCCTGATTCTGGAGGTTTTGATGGAGTACTGATTGGGCTTATTGGACAGAAATCTCCCGATGATTTTGAGGAAGGAGATTTCAGGCGGTCCGTCCCAAGGTTAGCTCCACGGCAGAATTGGCCCCAGAATCTGCTCAGGGAAGCATGTTTTTCATTTCGTATGATTGATATGCAGGTTCTCGAACGAAAACTTCCCCAAGATCTTGAAGCTGGCAGAAGAGTTCCAAAATATTGGCAAAGAGTACAATGCGACGGCGGGGCAAGTCGCGCTCGCATGGCTCCTTGCCCAGGGGGAAGACATCATCCCTATTCCTGGAACCAAAAAAATCAAGGTGGGTGCAAAGTTGAATTTTTTTTGCTTTGCATCCTGATTAGAACGTGCATGCGCAGTATCTCGAGGAGAACTTGGCAGCTGCTCACATCACACTTGCCCCGAAGGCGGTCCAGAAACTGCGAGCAATTGCTGAGGAGGCTGTGTTGGATGGTGATCGGTACCCTAGCCAGGTGGTGTCTCTGTTGTTTGGTGACACGCCAGCATACAACAAAGCCTGAGTAGGGGCAAACGACAAACAATTTTTGTGAGGGGAATGTCTTATGTATATGTGATCAGCCAGCCCTTCTGGTAGAAATGAATCGTCTTCAGTATGCGGATCCATGAAGCACACGAGCTGTGGCGGAGCAAGCAAGTACTATCCAAAACTTTGTGCTCACCATTGCAAGGTTTTGAACCCCGTTATGGTAAACACAAGATATACGGCCGAACTTCGGCAGAAACCTTGTTTACAGCTATTGTTGGACTCGGAGTCGAGGTTCTTGTGCATCATCTGATTAGACGTGCTGCGAGTTAGATGCGGCTACGCCAAGGACTTTGGTGGAGCAAGTGTGATGGACATGTGTGTTTGGAATCGTGAGCAGTATACATTCCAGGTACGTACCAAATCGGCCAGATAAGTTGCAGGGCATCAAACATGGTACGAAGGGCACATGGTCTCCTGGTCCCAGCAACCCACAACATGGCCATAGTAGCTCGCTGGCTTGTCTTCTAGCATCCCTGTGCAACATCGTGCCTGCTTTTAAAGTGCCATTGACTCGGGCTTCACATCACAGTACCACCGTCATCACTGTGCACCCCCACAGTTATTGTGGCAGGAATGGGGCCGTGCTCGTGCGTCATCGCATTATTATGAGAGGGAATGCCCCAGGGTACTCGGAAAGGCAAGCTCCGTGTAGTAACGCATCAGGGACCATGCATAACCTTTCCCCTTGGTGTATCTGAGGCTCTTACTAGCAATTCAAACTCCGCCCAAACTTTGTTCTTCTCTCTCGACACATTGGCAGCGGCTGGAAGAAAACATGTGATTGCGTAGCCCGCTAATTTAAGCTTCTTCCTAATCCGCCTCTCTCTATCGACACAGCGGTGGGTAGGAACCTGCCAGTGACTTCAACTGGTCTGGCGACTACAGTGGCGATTGCTCATACATTTGTTCACTGCATGATATTGTTTTGGCTTTCGTTTCGTCTGATGATCTCGCTACGACGCTAGACTATCTGGTCAGCATCGTCCTGGGACAGGTCGTTCGCCTCCCTGAACCACTTTCCAGTGTTCTGGCCAGTCTCATGCCAAGGCAGGGGATTCTGACCCTATCCCGTAATTTACATACCCACACAGCATTCACCATCGCCGTCAACTGACCTATGTATGACTCGCACTAGGTCAATTTCGGATGGGACCTGGGTTCCACAATCACTAGGGCAATGTCGTCAATGATGCGGTGACCGGGTCCGAGGACTTACCATATTCTTTTAATCTTTGTCCAGTTTTACTGACCATTATTCTTAATCGACAAGCGTGGTTCTTGTTGGGCAGCCGTACTACTACGGAATGTCACGGGATCCGCTTCCCTTCTCTCATGGCTCAATCAATGGCACATTTCCTTCACGCTTTCTGATTATTCCCGTTTATCCTGGGACCCGACCATGTGTTTCCTGTGAAGCGCCACCCAAGTCATGGCTCACGTGACGCCGTGGATTCGCATCGCACGCCTGTCAGTGGGAGGTAAGTATTGCTTTAGTGATTGCGGGGCCGAACTGCATTTTACAGGTCAAGCGGAATCTGATAGAAAATGCTTGTAACCTTTCCGTTGCATGTTTAACTGTACGAGATGGCTCTTGCCCATTACTGTTGCTGAGTGACAGTGGCGGATGCGGTGTAGAGTGACAGCTGGGCATGCTCCCCAGAAGCGATCGACGATCTCCATTCTGGTTCAGGTTTTGCCAAACATTGTTACCCGCCTTACAGATGTTGCTGTACGGGCGGCTTTCGCGCAGCCAGAATCACTTATATACGGAGGCGCCACCGTCGGATTACTACCGTCCGTCCTCAGCGCCCCACATGCCGCTATACCAGTGGAAAGGTAAGTTTTCTCCCTTTTCACGCTACATCCATCTGATGTACCCTTTGAAGCCTACATCTTACTTATCCTACTTGCATTGTACCCAATTTACTCCGGCGCAGTCAATCTCTCGCAGTGCTTAGTAGATGTGACGAACTGTGCCGTGGACCCGTTTGGTCAGGGTTGCGTTTCAAGCATGAACATGTCGAACACGTCCGCTATTTCGCTACTCCGTACAAGCAAAGGCTCCCCCATTGTGGCCCTTCCCAGTTCTACGGACGCAGCTACTGCACTTTCGTACGCTGGCTGTGTTGAATATTGTGGAGTAGGCCAAGAGCCATTCAACTGGACTGTATTCTCGCAGGAGTATGCCGCATGGCTCCTGCCGTATCTTGCTCTGCTCTCCCAGCTCCCTTTTGGTGCTCGACGCAGGACAGATAATCTCATGTCTGCGATCTTGACACTCGGCTCACCAACCCTCGCTGGCTACTCGATATATGTGACCCTCCTTAATGCACGATGGGTCAATGACCAGCTTTTTGCAGGCATTGATTATCCGAGTGCCGCAGTCCGCCAGTCTATGGTGCGGGTTTTGACGAGTCTTCAGCAGGTCCCTTTACGCATTCACCCTGGGAAATCTGCTCGATTCGAGTCTCTCGTCGTTCACCCGGATAATGACGACTGGTGGACTACGCTTTCAAAGGAACTCGACTACTCACATACATGGTCAATCGCGTCCGCAACGTCGATCACCTGGGTGGTCATTGCCTATCTGCTCACTGTTGCCGATTCCCTCTCCAATGCCGCAGACAACATTAACTCCAACGGACAGGGAACTGGTTCGGTGTGGCTTTGGCTGTTGCCAATTGTTGTGGGCTGGTTGGTTCTTTCGCCTAAATGTGACTACACGCGCGTGCACGACGCGTACGACAAGGCGAATAGACAGGTGTTCGTGGCAGATTCCCGTGACCCCAGCGCAGCTCCTACCCAAGTCACCTCCAATTTCGGCTTGACCATCCGCCCCAGTCCGGATTGGAAGTTATACGACAGAAACATCACCTCCCCAGACGAGTCGCGAATTCCTCCGGTATTCAACTATGCAAGGACGTTGTCGTGGTCTCGAACGGTCTACGTGACCTCGCTATATTACCGCGCAGCTTGGCGCAAGTCAAACCATCGTGTCGGCGTCGACGGCGAGCACATTTCCTGCAATATGCATAATGACCTCCCCCGACACAGCCGACTAGGGAACCGCGATCAGATCATTCGTTACTGTCACCCAGCGGATGATCACGAATACCCCGGGCCTAATATTCTTTGGCCCCGAGGCGTATTCTTTAACATGATCGTGGCATCCCTCATGTCGCTGCAGCTGCAATGGGGGACAACAGGCGCAGCCGTTCTCGTAGTGTGGTTCACCCCTACCATCGTAAGTGATTTCCTACGGAGAGATGATCCAATGACTCAATATCGACATCCTAGGGATTCGGATGCCGTTCTCTCGCGTACGTGATATATGGGACGCTATCTACCGCCGTGTGGATCTTGCTCGTTTCGTCCAGCGTACTTGGATACTATGCACATCATCTGGACGATCCGCCTGCCCCTGACTTGGAAAGCGACGGGCAACGCACATCTTTCATACTTCCCAAAGTCCCTAAATGCACCCTGACATCTAGCATCAAAGGCAAGGGTTCTGGACTCTCGGAGGGAGCAGACGATGTTGTCATACAATTGCAGGAAATTCAAACCCCTACTGCTGGCCCAGAGGGAGAAGACATACCGTTCAACACCGATTCAGACGAACCCTCGAGCATCACCACAATTAAATACCTTAATGAAGGGCGGATGCATTCTCGGACGATTATGCGGGTTGCAGATTGGCTACGGTGGATAGGGAAATCACTCGCCATCATCAATGCGATCGGAATCGTCGCCAATTCGGTTTTCCAATACGCGGGCGTGTACGATAATTGTTATTGTGATTCGAGCGTTTACACCTGGGGTTCTGCCGCATTTAATGTCATTACCCCTATCGCGAGCGACATTGAATTGGCTAGCCATGCTTGGATAGGTGCGCTGGCGCTTGCTATGACTTCTTGTGCGTTTTTTGTCGGTACGATTTATCTCATACGGGATTCTTTGCCTTCCTAGTGTATTTTGGTATTTAAGGACTTTTATTTAGCTCATTGGTGTAGCTTACTTGCAGAGTGGACTCCACGACGGATGTATTTATAGTAGGTAGTAGTTGGAACCTGATCGTGGAAGAACCCTCCATTGTCCAATTTCACTCTTGCCCGATTGGCTCGCACGATGCATGGCCATGGTTGGGTGACTCCCTAGTAGTAGGCAGTCTGGTCACCAAGCTAGCACGATCAACTCCATTATACAAGCTCAACTCACTCGTGAATGTCCCTGTGTTCGTGGGATTCAAATAATACGACCTATTTCGACATCACCAAACCGCGGCACCTCGTCTTTCCCCACCGCTACTAATCTGTAAAGGTGGTAGCCGACAGGTGTGCAACGTTATCGCTTGAATACCCTACCACAGGCATTTGAGAGCTGTGATTGGATAATGGCTAGCAAAAAAAGGAAATTAAGGGTCCTACTAAAAAAGGAAACGAGCGCAGCCCATCCCAAAACTCGCTTCAGAAAGCCGATAGGCTATGTACCAGTGCCAATTGAACCTCAGAATGCTCTCCGCTTGGGTCAATGCTGCCCTACCAAGTCCGACTCGATCCAATTGGAGTGTCCGTGACTTTAAAAAAAAATACTTACTGTGGCTGCACTGGAAGGCTATCGCAACTTTCGGAACCAAATCTACGGTTGCACCTCTAGAAACATCCTTTCGGCAGGATGTCCGTCTCAGCTACGACTGGCCTAAAACGTCTGGTGGAGACTACCGCCTATGATCGACTGTGTACAAGGCCTCGGCTTCAATTTCGTACTCTATTAAAGTTGGCGTTAAGGACTCGAAAGCGGAACGGACATCATCGTGATTAACAGAAAAAAAATCTCTGGGATCAGGAATGCATTTTCCTTTTCTGCAGCTGACACTTACAGATATCAGCCTATCATGAATCAAGAGACATCCATGTACCCTTTACATCTGCTCCACAACCTCTACCATCGTCCCTCTTACCCTCGTCCATCCTCCGTGCGGCGTGATCTTCTCAATCCACGAGGAAATTACAGATGCTCTCTTTCTCGCCCAGGCGAGACGATACACTCAACTTTGTT
>JBBPQV010000540.1:0-18861 GCA_038092675.1 Boletus rufocinnamomeus
CTTTGCCAGTGGAAGGAGTGTCCCATCGGATAACGCATCGATCTGTTTCTTAAAGGTCAGAGCGGCATGAGAGGTGGGGGTGAACTTGGTGATCCCATGTTTGCGAAGATATTCAATCGTTCGAACGATCCAGGATCCTTGTATTTCCATGCATGTCGGACCATTGCAGAACGAGTTCGGTCCATGGGGACCGTACACGGAGTATAAGTTCGGGAAGTTGTCGACCGTCATTCCTAGGCTTTCAGCGACACGTTGGGTTATGAGTGGTATGGAGAGTTCAAGAACTTACTAGGTGATCGTGCCATCTCGCCAATGGTCCTGGATCGTCTCACCGTCTACCCCACGTAGGTCCACATCGAGGATCGTGCCAACATGGGCGTTGAAACCTATGGATGTCTATTTTAGCTATGCATCTGATGGGTGGTTCTCAAGGATGCGCACCGGTGGCAAGAACGAGCACGTCGAGTTCGTGCTCCTTTTCCATCGTCTTCACACCTTTCGGTGTGATCTCAATGATGGGATTCGCATTAATGTCAACAATGTCAACGTTGTGCTGATTGAAGATCTCGTAGAAATATTGCTCTAGACATGGACGCTTGCAACCAAACGGGTGAGGTGGGACTGCGGGCGCTAACAGTTCGCGTTTTTTAGGATCCTTAACCCTCTCGCCGACTTTCTTTCTCCAGAACGCATAGGCAGTGTAGTTGCTGTCCTTGTCCCGGAGGATGTCTTGATAATTGCCAACTATGACAGACAATGAACACTTATTGGCTGTGCTGATATCACCTTGGACGACCTACTCCAGAAATGGAGAGCTCCTCGGTCCCATAATGTTTGGAACGTCGCCTGCCTTTCTTCCTCACTGTCTTGCATCATTGGGCGTGGAATCCAATCGATGGCAAATCCAGTGGATGTATTGGGAAGCTTTTGGTAGATTTCTTCATATATCTGCTTGAAGTGGTCCTGAACCTGCTTGCTGACACGATATTGGCCCATGGGTAATGCCAGGTTTGGGGTTCGTTGGAATACGGTAAGATCCTTAACCTAATCCGAATGTGCAATTAGTGGATTACCGCGATAATCAGCCAGGTCATGCGTACGTGTTGCCCAATCTCTTGGATCACTTGCACCCCACTTGCTCCCGTTCCAATCACTCCAACTCTTTTTCCGCTTGTCTCGATCCCGTCCTTTGGCCAGCGTGCCGTGTGACTGCATGTTCCCTCAAATGTTTCCAGTCCCTTCAATTTAGGTGTATACGGCTTCGATAGAGTACCCTAACTGGCCGTTAGTCGCGGAAGACGAAGGTAATGGCAGGCTAACCGTGCACATTATTAGATAACGTGCGGCAGCCTTGTGTAGGCCATTTTTTCCATTCGATGTGACGTGCCAGATGTGCAATTTGTCGTCCCAATGCGCTTCTTTCACGGACGAGTCAAACTGACAATCCTTGCGAAGGTCAAACTTGTCGTCAACGTATGCGAAATATCTGGTTAATTCGCAAATTCTTGTGAGTAGCATACCAAGCAAGAATGAGCGTTTTGATGTACCCTAGTAGTTCCTTCCATCCAGGAAACTTCTCAGTCCACGTCCACCCTTTCCAAAGCTCGGGGCGCGAGAACTCGTAAATGGGGATGTGGCTGTCGACACGGGCGCCAGGGTATCTGTTCCAGTACCAAGTTCCACCAAAGTCGGACCCAGCTTCAATCAACTTGCATCTTAAACCAATCTCGCGGAGGTGAATAAGACTATAGATGCCTCCAAACCCTCCGCCAACGATGATCGCGTCATACGTTTCTTCTGTCATGTGTATCCTTGGTTTCGTCCGGTGCATCAGCGAGTGGACTTGGCGGAGAGCCTGGTGACGACCAGTCATGGCCAGCGCCCGACCACCCAGAGCCATCATACTGTGAGTTTCTTATGGGGGTTCCTGGTAGGCGATTTTGTTTTATACTCGCCATCATTCACCCTTCGACAGAGTCTCACAGTGATTCAGCATGTCTCCTCACACGGCCATTACGTCTTGTCAGGACGACTCATTATTTGCGGTGTATCAGTGGAAATAGAAGTACAATGCTGAATGGCGGCATTGATTGTACTTGGGGTTCTCAGTACTCCTGTGTTTCAGGTATGTGTCCTCATATCGACCATGCGTAAACGTACTCGTCTCCGCGTAATCCAGGGCCTTGTCGGATCTCAGCTTGTCAGTCTCATGACCAATTTTCCTAGCAGCGCGGAGAGTGTATACCTTCAGGGTCTAGCGTTTCACGGTGCTGTATGTCCGCCTTTACGTCCCCTGACGTTCTCCGGCGGGACTCCCCGAACCGCGTATTTCTTCCACTACATCGATGTCGCAGTTCCTGCCTGGAGTAAGTGGCTTCCTTGGAAGACTTGGAAGACTCGGTACCACAATGCCTGGATTCTGAATTGTGGAACATGGATTCCATGCTTCTCCACACTTTGCGTCGTGCTTTTTTTGACGACATATCTACGGTTCCATCCTTTCACGTGGCAGCCTGTACAGAACGCCATAAGAACAAACGCGGTGGATTGGTAACAAGCCACGTTCGCGGCGGTTTTTACTCAGTGGAGAATTAAGGGGGTTTGTTTTCCTTCTGTGAACTGATTATAGCTAATGATAGAGAGTATGTTTGTCTCGCCCTACATCACTGATAATGGCGCATTGTACTCCCCGTCTTGACGCGGAAGTCTAATTGTTCAGCTGTTCCCCGGCAAGGCCGACCGACATGATTGGGAGCATGCAGGGACCCCAAGTCGTTGCACTATTGGTATTATTGGCCTTAGATTCAGACACACATGGCGATCGAGACAGGGGACCCAAAACACAACAAAGGCAAGTGTAGGGTTTGTCCCTCGACCGAAACACGTACGTACGCGCGTTGTGGATTGTACCTTACCTTTGCGCGATGGTGAAAGCAATCCTAACAGACTAGGGGAGAAAAGAAAAGGTCACGTCTAGGTGGGTACGATAATGGCGGTTCTCGCGAGACTGACTTGTCAAACCACCGCTTGTTCTACAATCGAAGATATACACGTCCACTTTGACTGGTTGCTGGGAGCGACGTTCGAGTTGGACGACGGCAAGACCAAAACACAAGATACGGTAGACGCCCCAAGGTTTGTGTGTCAGGCCGAGATCTCCCCGTCTCGTCACTGCTGACTTGTCCATGGGATCGTGGGACGTCTGCTAACCACGTTCAGGTGCACGAAAGAACTCGTTACGGCCATCTTCGACGCGCTTCAAGGTGCGCTTACACCGACCTATACAAAAACGGTACGCTGACATATGAACAAGAAGCACACTCGCACGCATTGAATGTCGCGAAAAAATTGCATCGGGGAACGTCATCGTAACGGGCGAGGGCAAAGGCTCGTTGATCGATTGGGACTTAGTGAAGAGGGTAGACGAGGGTAAAGGCAGGCGACCTGATCGCGTATATAGTGAGCCCCCCCGGCGGAATGACGTTTCCACTGTGCACCCGGGGGCGCGCTGACTGCAAACTTTGTCAGGGAAGGGCCGCCCCACTTATCGATTGAATTTCTAGGAAGGCGGGGGCTCTGTGGTTGCTTTATTCCTGTCCAACCCCTCGTGTTGTCCGACACTGGTAGCGCAAAGTTCAAATCTATCTACGCCAGGTCTGTCAAGAAAACGGAACAAGAAGTTGAAGAGCCCATACGACCCCGGAATTCCGCCCTGCTCACCCTCTTCCTCGATGCGGCAAAAACATATACAGTCAAATACAGTACGTAATCCGAACGTGCCGACTAAAGCCGTGATGTTCTGAGCGATTCCCTCTGGAAACCCGGGTATCCGCACTCAATTTCTTCCGTGATCTCTCGTTTGTAGTTTGAGACACCCCCGATATAATCGTATACTTCGCGTTTCTTTCCAGGGATATTGGCGCCATTGTACCAACCGCTCGCCAGTGGAAGGAGTGTCTCATCGTAGAACGCATCGATCTGTTTCTTAAAGGTCAGAGCGGCATGAGAGGTGGGGGTGAACTTGGTGATCCCATGTTTGCGAAGATATTCAATCGTTCGAACGATCCAGGAGCCTTGCATTTCCACGCATGTCAGAGCATTGCAGAACGCGTTTGGTCCATGGGGACCGTACACGTAGTACAAGTTCGGGAAGTTGTCGATCGTCATTCCTAGGCTTTCAGCGATACGTTGGGTTATGAGTGGTAATACTAGATGGAGAGTTCAAGGACCTACTAGGTGATCGTGCTGTCTCGCCAATGGTCCTGGATTGTCTCACCGTCTACCCCACGTAGGTCCACATCGAGGAACGTGCCAATGTGGGTGTTGAAACCTATGTCCATTTTAGCTATGCATCTGGTGGGTGGTTCTCAAGAATGCGCACCGGTGGCAAGAACGAGTACATCGAACTCGTACTCCTTTTCCATCGTCTTCACACCTTTCGGTGTGATCTCAATGATGGGATTCGCATTAATGTCGACAATGTCAACGTTGTGCTGATTGAATATCTCGTAGAAATATTGCTCTTGGCATGGACGCCTACAACCAAATGGGTGAGGTGGGACTGCGGGTGCTAATAGTTCGCGTTTTTTAGGGTCCTTAACCCTCTCGCCAACTTTCTTCCTCCAGAATGTATATGCGGCGTCATTGCTGTCCTTGTCCCGGAGGAGGTCTTGATAATTGGCAACTAGGAGTATGGCGGATAATGAGCACTTAGTGGCTGTGCTGATATCACCTTGGACGACCTACTCCAGAAATGGAAACCTCCTCGGTCCCATAACGCTTGGAACGTCGCTTGCCTTTGTTCTTCACTGTCTTGCATCATTGGGCGTGGAATCCAATCGAGGGTGAACCCAGTGGATGTATTGGGAAGCTTTTGGTAGATTTCCTCATATACTCCCTTGAAGTGGTCCTGAACCTGCTTGCTGACACGATATTGGCCCATGGGTATTGCCAGGTTCGGGGTTCGTTGGAATACGGTGAGATCCTTAACCTAATCCAAGTGTGCAATTAGTGGATTACCGCGATAATCAGCCAGGTCATGCGTACGTGTTGCCCAATCTCTTGGATCACTTGCACCCCACTCGCTCCCGTTCCAATCACTCCAACTCTTTTTCCGGTTGTCTCGATCCCGTCTTTTGGCCAGCGGGCCGTGTGACTGCATGTTCCCTCAAATGTTTCCAGTCCCTTCAATTTAGGTGTATACGGCTTCGATAGAGTACCCTAACTGGTCGTTAGTCATGGAAGACGAAGGTAATGGCAGGCTAACCGTGCACATTATTAGATAACGTGCGGCAGCCTTGTATACGCCTTCTTTTCCATTCGATGTGACGTGCCAGATGTGCAATTTGTCATCCCAGTGCGCTTCTTTCACGGATGAGTTAAACCGACAATCCTTGCGAAGATCGAACTTGTCGGCAACGTATGCGAAATATCTGGTTAATTCGCAAATTCTTGTGAGTAGCATACCAAGCAAGAATGAACGTTTTGATGTACGTTTGTAATTCCTTCCATCCAGGAAACTTCTCAGTCCACGTCCACCCTTTCCAAAGCTCGGGGCGCGAGAACTCGTAAATGGGGATGTCGCTGTCGACACGGGCGCCAGGGTATCTGTTCCAGTACCAAGTGCCACCAAAGTCGGAGCCAGCTTCGATTAACTTGCATCTTAAACCAATCTCGCGGAGGTGGATGAGATTATGGATGCCTCCAAACCCTCCGCCAACGATGATGGCGTCGTACGTTTCTTCTGTCATGTGTATCCTTGGTATCGTCCGGTGAGTTTCGTATGAGGGTTCCTGGTAGGCGGTTTTGTTTTATACTCGCCGTCATCCACCCTTCGACAAAGTCTCACAGTGTATCTCCTCACGCGGCCATCACGTCTTCTACGTCCGATTGTTTGCGGTGTATCAGTGGCAATAGAAGCATAATGCTCGATACGGCGGCGTTGGTGCGCTTGCGCGGTGCTACAAACACGCTAGACTCAGTCACACAACGGCTAAATGAATGTTTAGCACGGGTCTAAACCGGGCCAAAACTTCGCTCTAAAGGTGGGGATCCCATTTAGAGCGACGTTTAGGTCCAGTTGAGGTCCATGCTAAACCTTGATCCAGCCGTTGTGTCAACGGTTCTCAGCATTCCTGCGTTTCGGGTATGTATGTCCTCATATCGACCAGGCTCATCTCCGGGTCGTATCGGATCTTTGCGTCAGTTTCATGATCAAGTTTCCCAGGCTCCGGCAGCGCGGAGGAAACTTTTTTTGGGGGGGTTCAGCGTTCCATCTGTATGTCTGCCTTGACGCGCTCTGAGTCCTGACGTTCTTCAACGGGACCCCCGAACCGCGTATTTTTTGCCACTACAAGTGTCGGTTCCCACGTGGAGCGAGCGGCTCTTTTGAAAGACTTGGCGCCATAAGGCCTGGATTGTGAGTTGTGGAACGTGGGTTCCATGCTTGTCCACACTTTTGCGTCGTGCTTGTTTTGACGACATATCCACATTCCCAATATAAGAACCGATTATAGCTAATGATGGGGGTGTGTTTGCCCCGCCCTAAATCACTGATAACAGCGCGTTGTGTTCCCCGCCTTGACGCGGAAATCTGATTGTTCAGCTGTCCGTCAACAAGGCTGACCGACATGATTGGGAGGATCTTATTGCATTTCTAGTCGTTGCACTACAATATTGTAGATTCTGACACACATGGCACGAAAGAAGTCCCGCATTGTCGTCCTGCCCGCTTAGGGGTTATTTGTCATTATTTGTGTGTGATTTGCCATTGTGCTCGTTGCTCTTGTTCTACGAGGACGGCCAAAGCGACGAGTTCAATCTTGTCCTCTTCCACAACCTTCTCTTCATCCCATTTCTCATTCTCAAACTATTTCTCAAACATCCAACTTCTTCTTACATTTTTTGTGTTCGGACGATGTTGATGAATCAGGTTCTCGACTCGTCCAATCCGTCGCGCGACCTAGATGAACGCTCGCGCCCACTCAAACGTTCCTCCTCTGTCGCGTCTCTCCCAACCCCTCCACGTACCCATCACAAACGTTCACGATCTCGTGCGCGCTCCGCTCTGTCACACTATGATTCCGACGGCAGTGGCAGTGCCTCAGAGCTAGACGACGACTTGCGTAGTGGTTACGTCGGACGTATCAAGCGAGTCAAAACGAGTCGTAACGGCAAGAACGTGAGCGACGATGACGAGCACTCGGAAGATGAGAGTCCAGATCGTAAAAAGCGTCGCACGCTAGGTGTCCTCCCCGGTCACGACGAAGAGGAGGAAGATGAAAACGCGTTTTGGACTAGTCGGGGTGGTTCTTCATGTGGGGAGAAGCAAGAGAAGAAGGTGGCGCATGCGGACAAGACGGAGGGGAGCTCGCCATCGCCTGCGATGCTCCGTTATCGTGTAAAGGCCCCCGTATCGCCACCGCCATCGAGAAGGCAGCCGTTGATCCAACCTGCACGCGCCGCCTCCGTAGAACGCGATGGTTCTTTGACAGATTCTGTTGCTCCAGTTACTCCGCCGCGCAAGCTGTTCCTTCGTGCCCCTTCGCCCGCTGCCGCTGACGGGTTCCGGACTCCCACGAAACCCAAGGCCACTAAAATTTGGCCAAAGCGCGATTCGCCAAATAACCCCTTCCTGATCGATTCGAGTGAAAACGTCAAGTCACGCTCGGGATGGGACAGTAGCGACGAGGAAGAGGTCGTTGGGGAAGCCCGGATACAGGAAGGAACGCCTACGCCCGCATATGAGGAAAAGCCGACGATCACATATGTTTTGTGAGTACCACGCATTTAGACGTATAATTATTTTTCATTCATGATCTTTCAGCCGTGGACAAAAGGCAACTTTCCACAACCCCTTGCACGGACTCGCCCCCGAGGTGATCGCCGCCTCCAAACTGCCCATTGATCACCCTGAATACGAAGCTGCCGAAGCTTGTCCTCCAAAGAAATTGTTCTCTGCTGGAAAGCGAAAGTCCCGGGATCGTAGTCGCGAGAACACCTCCTCGGAGGGTGCCAAACGAGCCAACGTCCAACAGTCAGAAGCTGGCCATAACGAGACCTCGGAAGGTAAACGAAGTGGCACTGGAACTGATTCGCATAAGAAGCATTCTCCTGCAGACAGTGCCGAGACCGAGGAGTTGCAAATTGCTCGTGAGGCGCGCGAGCTCAGAGAGACGGTGGCAAAAGCTCGCCTAGCTTCCAGAGATGGCCTCCGCGCCGGCGCTGTCTGTGCGGAACGGGACGAACCTGCACGCCGGGCCATGGGACCTCTCCGGAGCGCATAAGCTGTGGAACCTTTGAGCAAGCCTCGTTTTCATTTCCTCGTCTTGGTTGCGTTTTATTCATTCATTCTTGTATATATGCGTGCCTCTCGTTTGTCTAACCGTGCGGTCGTTTTTGCGGTACCTCGTTCTAGTCTTGCACACTTCTCAATGATGCTTGCTCTCGCCTGCGCTACCTTACCACTTCCCTCACTCCCTGCGATGCCCCCTACGCCTCTACGCGCTTTACTCCATGCGACACCATGCCTAACCATGCATCAACGTACCAATCTAATCCATATGTTCTATATTTCCTTTTTTTTCCATACTCGCATTTGCGAGTATATACGATAGGGTAATTCAATTCACCATCGCACTCGCTCGTTCACGTACACTCGCTCATATGTAATGATGACAGAAACTGAGCTTAACACTCTGCATGTATGCGTGGCCGCTAGGACTCATAGAGGTAGTATCTCTGTTGAATATACATGTGCCTTGTGGAGCCCGGACGACACGAACCATGTCTCATTTTGCTGTTGAGATTTGAGGGGGACTTGTCGGCTGTTCCTGAAGTCAAACTTTTTCATGAAGAAATTGAGGGCCGCATCAGTCGAGCAGTCGAGGTTGTATCCGAGTCTGCCACGCGAAAAAAAGGTATAACGTTGTTTTGGCAGAGTCCGGCGGGGATCGATGATCCCCTGGTTTCCTTTTTTTTTTCTTTGCTACGTGCTCCAATCGTAGCGCAGACGTTGACGGACCTATGAGGTGGATGAATAAATTTCCTTGGCTATGATGCCTCATGCACATGGGCTGAAGCCACGTATTACATCACAAACAAACCCCGAGAAACGTGCGTCGGATAATATATAGGGGGGTATGGAAAAGTCGCGAACAGACAAACGGTCTCGGAAGGATATACAGAGTCTGACAATACGAGGGCACAGAATAGATAGGACGGGGGGGTTACTTTTTTTGTTTTTTTCTCCTTCATTTCCCTCTCCCTCCCTCTCTTTTGCCGTCTCTCTGGTTCTCATTTTGGGTTCCCAGGTAAACGGAACGTGGGTGGAGAGGAGTAAGTATACGTGACGTGGCATGGAAACAGGATGACGCCTGCGTCGTTGAGCTAGGACGGGTTGTGAGACCTGAACGCGAACGTGATCATAATATAAATCAAGGAAAAAGGGGGGCAAAGGGGGATTCAGATGGAGTGGTGCGAAGCGGTGAGGAAGCAGACATCGATTATCAAGATCTGTCATACATGACGGAAATGATTCAACAACAACAGCCGAAAAGAGCAAATAATAGACCTGGAGTTGGATGCGCAACAGTTGGAGGACACTCATGCGCGTCCGCCTGCGCGCTTCTCCGCGAGCTCGGCAGCGAGCACAGCGTCCGGGTCGCGTCCCGCCACCTCCGGGAGGAGGAGCGTGAACCCTGTGTATACCGCGAGAAGTCCGTTGAGCATGTGATCGCACGAAGAAGCAGGAAGACAAAACGATAGGGGCGACGGGCAACTCACCAGCTCCGAGGACGCAACACCCGAAGAAGACTGTTAAAACACGTCAGTACGTTCGGCCCATCACAGCACACGTGCACACGCGGAGTGAGAAAGGGGTGGGAAGAACTCACTCCAAAGTACGGCAGGCGTCCCGATGGAAGCAGTGAGTGTGTTGAACACGAGCGCAGAGATGATTGCGCCGGCCTTCCCGCATGCAGCAGACATACCATGTGCAAAGGCACGATATTTCGTAGGGAAGACTTCGGCAGGGTAACACTGGCATGCCGTTCGTCTCAGCCTCCATCGCGTAGGAGGAACTAGGGGGTACTTACGTATGTTGTACTGGGCATTGTGCAAAGCGCTGTGAGTGGATACCCGAAACGTAAGACGGATGGGGTCGACTCACGAGTTAGCTCCAAAGTTGAAGAAGAACTGGGTAGGGGGATGGAGTCAGTGCATGTTTAGGATGTAAGATGCCTAGACGCACCTGCAGGAATGTGAAGCAGACGATGAACGACGCGCTGTTGAATGTGGTGAACTTGCCTGCCAAGATGGCCACTAATGATGATGATGCAATTCGGACGAGGTCACACCAAGCGGGAAAGAAGAGACCCACAGAATAGCGCTGCCATGAGGAAACCCTGGATCTGGATAACCTTACGACCGAGCTTCTCGATAGTCAATAGTGTGACATAGTAACCTAGCCATGAAAAACATTGCGAATCAGAAATCGTGCTAATCAGCAGAGTCAAGATACCCACCAGGTACGAATCCAAGCACAGTAATGATGATGTTTCCCGTGGAGATTTTGAAGAGTTTCTCCCACGCCGTACCCGTCGTACCAGCAAATCCGATCTCCTGGAGCACGACATTTTGGTTGAGGTTGATGCCATAGAACCTACGATCAAGTAGTTCTTCAACTCATTGTTCTACCTCCATGGAAACGAAAACGCACGCAATGTCCAGCAGGAACCAGCAGGAACATGTTCCAATCAGAATTTTGGCATGGCGCCATTCAGAAAGGTATTCCAGGAATTCTGACGACATGTGAGTCGTCGATCATGTGAGCAAGGAGATGATTACCCTTGAAATGAGCTTTTTTTGTGAGCTGATTGTTGTCCACATACTCCTCCGATGCGCTGGGTGTGAGTTTTGTTTCTTTCAAGTCTTCGGTATCTCTGTTCATGTCTTGTGCCGCTTCATAACGTTTCGACTCAGGGAGTGTCAAACGTTGGTATAGCGTTCCAAAAGCGGGCAGAAGCGAGAGACCGACGACGATTCTCCATACTGAAAGGTGGGCATGAGCTCAGTGCGGAGTCACGGCTGAAGTGCAGCAAACATCACCCACCTCCGTCCACCTTAGATGTCTCACCCAAGTCATTCATAACATGCTTGTAACATGCCAGAACGATGATCACGACCAAGCTTCCGATCAAGCTTCCCCAACCCTGGTTGGCGAAGATGTACATTAGGAGCGTGCCTCGCTTACGGATCGAGGCCCGATCACTAGAGACGGAAGCGGACATGGGGTAGTCCCCTCCAACGCCGACGCCAAGGAGAATGCGGAATATGGATAAGTAAATCAGAGACCCATTCGGGGAAAGGTCATCTTCGGAGGAAATTCATTTCATGTTTCGATGGATACAGGGTGGACGTACTGGTTGGGCATGAGATGCAGAGGATGGTTGCCAGGATGATCAACATCAATTCTTTCCCATCTTGGGTGGGTCAGCTTTTCATTAATTCGGGAGAACGGAACGTGCACTCACAAACGGCTTTGCGGCCGAGGGCATCCGCAAAATATCCTGCATGAAATAATAAATGTGTGCGAGGGAGTACATGCGGTCTGTGTGCCTACCGAAGCCAAATTGACCAATGACACTGCCGATATTCGCTGAAGCCTTCAACAGACCTGAGAGGTTAGTGGGAAGACTCTTTCCTCCGTACAACCTGTATTGCAACATGGTTGAAACAGGCTGAATGAGAGATAACACTAAGCGACTGCAGTGTAATTGTGGGGTCAAACTTACGTTGATAATGAACAAGTCATATGCTGATGAGCCCGGTAAACGAATGTTCAATCATGAAAAGATGGTAGACAAACCGTCGATGAAGAACCCAACCTGTGGGAGCGAAAAATATTGTCAGAAGCCTTGTCGAAAATAGGGAGCTATACACTCACACCAGCGATGCCCAACAATTTGATCTCTGCGCGAGTCAGAAAGAATGGAGGCTTGTTGCCTGCATCTTGCTCGTAAAGTTCGAGAGAGGATTTAGGCTTTCCGCTAGCGACATCGGCCATGACGGCTACTGGGAAGGAAAGCGAGGGAGAGGAAAGATGGTATGAGATAACCAACGAACCCGTGCCGGAAATTACATACGGCGGGTACTTATATCCACTCGGGATCGTCGGAGCCAGGTTCAGGAATTCTGTGTCACACAGCCTGACCGCGGCTGATTCGGCCGCATCAGTATGTCCCTTTCAAGAAAGTTGACTGAAGAACGTTCGAAGCATGCTGTCAAAAATTGCGAGGGTTGGGTTAGAACGTTGGCCGCTTTCAAGTCCCGGAGATCGCCATGGAGAAACGAGGAGGCAAATCAACCGCACTGCTCATGCTATCACTTGAGCCGAGCGGTCATTAATGATAAATCCGGAAGGCCAGAGATTCGACACTGACATCCGCATGGTGTCGGCGCTAATTGAGCCAACATTCGCATCTAAGACTGTTTGGGAGTACAGGCTGGATCACCGGGGGTCTGACTCGGGGATCCAAATTTGTCTAACCCGCTCCCATCATGTCCGACCTTCGTACGGCAAGTTTCCTTCCACCCCCAAAAAATGATACACTGCCAGCGATGAGGCGGTTACAATGGTCCTGGGTGGTCGGGGACTGGTCGTTACCAGGTTCTCGGCTCGGCCGACTCGCCATCGCGACAGCAGGTCGCAGTATTCCGATGATGCCATTCCTTGCGCCAGGGTTACTTATACGATCTGTCTGAAATCTACGTTTCGACGTGAACATGTGTCGCGAGGCGGCCAAGCGACGAACGTTTCCCATAAAGAGCTCGGGCGTAACCTATGCTAAATACGTAATAGCTTCCAGTGAAGAATTTGCGAATATTTGTCTTCGCTGGTTCACCAGGTGCTCGATCGAGTACAGATGTGTGTAACCCAATACCCCCCACATGCTCAAATTTTCCCGTTGGTTTCTGCTCAGTGCTGAGACTCGCTGAGGTAGCGTTGTTCAGGGCGACAGCAGAACTTGTCATTGACAATCAGCCCAGACCCAACAGCTTCTGACGGTTGGGCATCATCTTCAGGGTAAATGCGTTTTCATTACCTGTGGCATCGGACTGATAAGGACGAGGCCTGTGATTCGTCCAGCCCACATATGAGCTCATGCCCCAGGGCCCACGGTGGTAATCGATTCACGTGTTTGATGTGGAGACCGGGTCCATTGTGATAATTTTGCCTATGCGACGACCGAGGTTCTGCCAACAGTCACACGGCTGTAGCAGATATACGTGGTCTCGGTCAGCGACGATTCCCTCGATCCACAAATAACAAGGTCTCCATACCGGGGTTCGCAACAACCACCGTGTCGAGAACCATAAATCCGGTGCTCCGTGGACATTCCATGTAAGCTCCTCGTCACCATTGTCAATTGTGTGCGCGTTGGGGCAAGTGTTTTGGGTTCAAGAGTGCCTTATAATTTATAATTTGAATATGCGTCACTCGTTCTAAATGGTTAGAACCACTGATCGATTTTCGGGAGTTGTTTCGCGGGACAGGTTCGTAACGATCGTCGGTGGTAACGTCTCTAAGGAAGATTGTGTGAGGAGATCAAAGCGGGCAGCGGACTCTGACACGGGAAGGATCAATCCATCGTCCGGCATGGTGCCACGTTCGTTCCCTCTCATGAGCCATAGTCTGGCCCTCGACGCTCGATCAGAAATATAGCAAGAACGCGTTCGGCATACGGGATGACCAGCTCGTTCACCATGCTGTCGTAGAATGTGAGCGTGATCTGGTTGATATGACCATCGTCACCATTGATGGTCAAATGACAGAAGGACAACCAGCGAACTGCATCGCCGCGTCAAGGGGTATAACCTCGTCTGGACTGGACTCTGTTCATCGCCAATAGTTGTGTGACAGCAGAGAGATATGCAAACTGGGATTCTGCATGTCGCATCGTATGGTCTGTCACATACAGCAAACCCTGATTCAAAACGGCTGCTTTGGGTCCGGAAGCTAGACTGGTGACCAGATCCATCTATGATAATCGGACAAGCCGTCGCCATCGACGGCTCGCCCCGTAGACGGATTGGTCACAAGCCTATCCGGAAGCCCTCGCAAGCGAAATGCACGCACTCTTTCTGGTTAAGCGCTTTAGAAACACGAGCGACACAAGATTCCTGAACCCCGATGGATGTGAAGGTTGTAAGATGTTCGAGGAGCTGCCAAACGATGCTGACCAATTCAGTGCCAGTGGAACTGAGTTCACTCTCCCCGAGGTCTTAGCTTGACCGATAACAACGAGGCATGGCCGTTCAGCGACGGAATTCAACGGTTCTTGACGTCTAGCACGGAAAAATGCTGTCAACGTTCAGGTGTAGGATGACAGGTAGAGGTCAGATAGATTCGGTCGCCCCTTACTATACTCCCCGGCCGCGTGCAAAGGGAGGAAAGTGAACTCGGTAGTCGGGTGCCAGCGAATGCATGACCTGGGAGGGTGAGTCTCCCGAAGGACTTCAACTACAGGGGAGATGACCTGATCCCAGATTTCTCGTAGGATGAGATCAACCTCTCTTGACACATTTCCGCGCTTTGCTCGTTTGTGCTAGCATTCGCAGTCCCACCTCACCCATTTGGTTGCAAGCGTCACGGTCCAAGTCAAGAGCAATATTTCCACGAGATCTTCAATCAGCACAACGTTGACCTTGTCGACATTAATGCGAATCCTATCGTTGAGATCACACCGAAAGGTGTGAGGACGATGGAAAAAGAGCTCGGACACAACGTGCTCGCTCTTGCCACCGGTGCGCATGCTTGAGAACCACCCACCAGATGCATAGCTAAAATGGACACCCATAGGTTTCAACGCCTACGTTGGCGCGTTCCTCGATGTGGACCTACGTGGGGTAGACGGTGGGACAATTCAGGACCATTGGCGAGATGGCACGATCACCTAGTAGGTTCTTGAACTTTCCATATCACTCATAACCCAAGGTGTCGCTGAAAGCCTAGGAATGACGGTCGACAACTTCCCGAACCTATACGGTCCCGATGGCCCGAATGGCGTTCTGCAATACTCTGACATGCATGGAAATGCAAGGCTCCTGGATGGTTCGAATGATTGGATATCTTCGCAAACATGGGATCACCAAGTTCACTCCCACCTCTCATGCTGCTCTGACCTACAAGAAACAGATCGATGCGCTCTACGATGAGACACTCCTTCCACTGGCTAACGGTTGGTACAATGGCGCCAACATCTCTGGAAAGAAACGCAAAGTATACGATTACCTCGGGGTGTCTCAGGTTATAAACGAGAGATCATGGAAGAAATTGAACTCGGGTACCATAGACAAGGGACCACGGGGAATTTGAATTATAGTGAGCATTGCCTCAACACTGTCTGTCGTCTTGACGAGGTGGTCGTGTTGACATTATCAGATTCGAGGGAAGAAATCAAGAGGAGTGTATCAGAAAGTGACACGGCAGATGATCCGTGTGTAACAATGATCCAAACTTGGTGGATCATCACAGTTGTAGAACATCAGCAAAATAAGGTATTGTTAGAAACTAGAGATGTCAATTACATGTAATGTGGACGAAGTCCATCAAACGTCATGCCCTATATTGCATCCGTTGACCGGTCTTTATACCCACAACAACTTCGCATACTTCTAAAGCCTCGCTCTCGCCTCCGCGTACGACTCTCCTACTCCCACACTATCACTAGCACTTCCTGTGGGTGATAAAACACCCTCCTGTCGCTCCGCCCAAGCCAGAAGTTCGTTGATGAATGAATCGATCTCCTCTTCCGTGTTTCCTGCATGAATGATGATTCGAATTCTAGGTCTTTTCACAATCGGATAGGTAATCGACGAGACCGCATATCCCCTCTGCAGCAGGTAGTTCGCCAGTATTCCCGCGCAGGGTGTAAACACCGGGATGACCGGGGAGAACAAGCCACGATCAGAGACCGCAACCGTGGCATCAGATTTGTTTAGCGCAAGGACGGTCTCAGGAACGTTCCTCAGGGCAAAAAAGAGCTTTCGGCGTGCGTAACGAGTCAGGCGAATTAAACTTTGCCGAAGCTTTAAGAGTTGATTAAGGAGTGATCGATGATGGGAATAGAAGCTCTCAATTAGAGGGCGTACGCAATGGGAGTAATCAACTATACCTCTTGGCCGCGTGCGCTCGACATGACACCGAGGCATGATTCAAGAGCATAGATGTCGGTGTATGGCATCGATGTCGAAAATATGAAGCTCTTTGCGAAATTAATTAAGTAGTCCCTTATGATCGGTGAGGTCAACACGACGGCTGTGAAACAAGACCAACATTGGAGTTAGTTTCCTTATTCCAAAGACGAGCAGTACATACCTCCGCGAAATCCCCACGCTTTACCGAACGTATGGATCTTGGTATGAACACGATGGTTCAGACCCAGATGTGAGACATACCCAGTCCCGTTTGGTCCGCATGTTCCCGACGTGTGGGCCTCGTCCACGACAATGTGCGCGTGTCCGGCAGGCACAAGGGCTTCCACAAGTCCCACGATCTCTGCTAGAGGACAAAAGTCTCCGTCCATGCTGTACAAGCTCTCCACTACAACGAACACTGTGGAGGTCCCTCGAGTAATCTGAGGGTGCTTCTGTAAGACACCGAGGAGGCATTCCTCGAATGAAGCCACGGAGTTGTGGGCGAAGCGGTAGGAGGCACAGGACGATAGACGGATGCCCTCTCGGCAGGACGAATGGATCAATTCATCATAGATGATGACGTCGCCTCTCTGTGGGACAGTAGCAAGGAATGCCAAATTGGCACTGAAGCCCGAACCGAAGAGCAAAGCGGACGGGGATCCGAAGAAATGCCTGAATGCCTTCTCGAGTGCATTGGACTCTACAGAGTTTCCCGTTCCAAGGCGGGAACCAGTGGATCCAAACAAACGAGTCTGAGGTACTGCTTGCACTTTGCGCAAGAAACTGTCCCTGAGCGTACGGTCTGTAGAGAGCGATAGATAGTCGTTTGAAAAGAAATCGGGAGCATCGGATGGAAGAGGCTCGTCGAGACAGAATACTGTCATGCCCTCCCTGGTTCGATTGGCGATAGCTCGCTGAAGGGAATCATGCAAAGGATGGGACATGATAGATGGGGAGAGAATTATACTAGATGGCCACTTGCGCCTGCCATTTATCCTCGGGGACAAGTGACGATGACACGCGGGTTTCGGAGTATAACATTCCTCCGATACGTTTCGCGTCGGTTGTAATGCTTAACAACTATATATCAAGTCAGTAAAGTTTTAAGCAACGAGCGTGTGCAATTGGTCATTGGCTAGAGATACTATTACTCACTGCTTATGCTCAAAAGATTCAAACCCAAATCGACAAGTCATTCGACGCATGCGTGAAACATACCAGAAGACTTTGGCAATTGGAACTCCAACGACAATTTACTCCATACAGCATCAGCAAAGTGTCCGGTTCCTGTCGCTCAACTGTTGCCCCTTTGCCAGACTTTGATAGATGTCAGAGCTGTCAAACCCCTTATGGCAACCCGCCAGGCACTGCAAAGTAGCTGCAGTACCCACAGCATTCCGAAAATCGCTACAGTGTAGAAAGCATGCAAAGTAGAATGGGTACTATGTAAAGTAGTACTCAACGTATGCGAGTGATGATCTATTCAATAAGTTAGTGGGGAACGGCGTGGGAGAGGGGGTGTGATGATACCTATCCGACGCTTTTTTCGCCTGGGTCGCCTGGGTCGAGTGGGTCGAGAAGCGATTGAGTCCGGTCGAGTGTTTCGCCTATTTCACCTGTGTGTCACCGGGTACGTTACATAGTAGAGACGAGTGACAACGTCACGTTTATGCTAATTTAGGGAGTAGAATGCAATTTGGCCACTTCAGCCACAGCACTCAGCAGTAACTCACACTGGGAAAAAAAATAAGTCACGAGCTGCATCAGGAAAAAGGAAAAAATACCGTAGCGTGTGACATACTACACAGCCAATGTCGAGCAATGTCATCAGTGGTAGGCACACCCAACATCAGTGTCAACTACTACACAAACTGAATTCTCTATAGCCAACTGTAGTAGTATCTTTCATTAGGTGTAGGAGGTACATAGAACTTGGTCATCTCGACATGATGCTCCTCCAGAGCAGTTAAAAATGACAAGAAAGCTTCGAGGATGTATGGAATGTCTGAGTCTCAGGTGTAGTATGTGGCAATCAAACCTGGTTGGGGAGTTGCAGTAGCCGTCATCATCGTCGTCATCATCATCAATGGAGGTGCAGCGGCGACGGGTGGTGAGGATGCCGAGCAGAAGAGTTCCGGAATTGGTGCTTCCATGACTCATGTGCCCATCTCAAAGTTTTTGGAGGGGTGGCAGGTGTGGGAGCAGCGATGGGGTTAAAGTGAACGGGGGACGGAAGCATATGGAACACTGTAGACCAACGAGGCGATAGGGTTAAAGGTGAATGGGGGGACAGAAGCATATAAAACGCTGTGGACAGTGGACCGATGAGGAGTGGGTGCTGCTGCAGCAGCTGCGGGGTTGGAGCCATAAGTGAGGGGGATGAGAGAAACACGGAACGCTCCAAGGGCATTTGTGCCCACCCTAAAGTAACACGTGACGCTGTTGATTTAACTTCGCACGTTGCTCCCTTCATTTATTTTCCCACTCACCATGTTTCCTTCATCAAGTGAGTGCCGATGCCCACCGCTCGTTGCTTTTGTGTGCTGACCAGCATGCCTAACCGCACCCCATGCACTGCTCATTGCATGTGAGTGCTGTGCACTCCACCACTCATACACTAACTACTGGTAGTATGACCACACGCCCCATGGCGCTATGCACTCA